>SNQN01002653.1:3351-61168 GCA_008642245.1 Bassia scoparia | reverse complement strand
GTCCAAACTACATGTGCAGTACGTGTCTTCTGTCTTATGGCCCTGCTCTTGTTAGCTGAAAATATGATATCTGAGAGATCGACATTCCACTTGTGAATAATGATATTTGTTTGCCTGTATAATAGTAGTTTAGGCTTTCTATTCAAGCGCCTACAGAAGGAAAGTCAATCGTTGGTGGTGATGTGGCTTGCACAATACAAACACAAGATTATGCGGTATTGATGTGAAACTCTCACAGGTATGTTTCAGCCATTATATACATTTATGTCATACTTGAATTATTTAAAGTCTTTCAAATGGGTTCAATCATCGAATAGAAACAATCAACCACAAACATGTTCAAGATACTATTGTATGTGTTACACTTTCTTATAATTTACACATATCTATAATGGAGTAGACTTCAAGATTTATCCATCTCAGTTTCATCTATTAATGGAGTACATCATATACAAACTAAAATTATGCAAAATAATAATTCTGTTTTTTATAAATTGGTAAGGTTTTGCCATCGATCGGAAATTATTCATTTTATCGCTCATTCTAGGCTTGTGACTACAAGTCGAGCTCGTACAGGAGCATGATACCACTCGAGATTTGTCGAATAATAATACTGAGCCGCAGAAGTCATAATTGTGTGTTCAAGGTCTTATCTAGGGTTTTTTTAGGGCCTTAGGGAGGGCTTTCATCAATTTTCTGTTCTCAGCTATTGGCATTATCTAGTTCATGCGTTTTGCCCTTCCAATTTTCCAATTCACCAACTTTTGATTCTACAGAGGTCTGATGAAGCATGGTTGGAACTTAAATCCTGTTTCCTTTGCTGTCTATATAATTATTTATAGAAAGAAAAAGTCCAATGCGTTCACCCTCATGTCATTTTTAGGGGCTTTAAACATATGTTTCAGAAAAATAAAAGGGACTTGTAGATGGGAATCACATTTTGATTGGATTGAACTCAATAAGTAATAGATCTAGTTCCTGAATGTCTATACGAGTGAACTCAGTTTCAGTTCATCTTAATTTTTCTGATTGTGAAATCTCATTGATAATTGTTTATGTTTCCAGTATTATTCTTATCTCCGATCCTGTCATTTTCTGATAAGAGCACTACAACTGTAACATAGACTGACTTGTGAGACTTTTATCCAGAATAGCTAAAATATAGCTATCTATTCAGTCGTGGCCAAATGACTCTTCGAGTCTCAACTTAACATGATTTGACCTGTTTTCATGGTATGCACTATGCAGGCAAAAGGTTTGATACAAGAGCTGTAAGTTTAAGCTAATATGAACATGGTCAACTCATGTACATAGAACTCGATGAACTGATTTGGTTAACATAAAGATTCTGATGTTCAGCTATTGTTGCTTACGACTTGCATTATTGGAACTGATTCTTATTTCAGTAAAGTAATCCATCATATCATGTTAAATTATCAGTCTGCCTCAGTTTATCGCATCAATTACTTTTTATATGTAACTGCGCAGTGGGTGTTTTCTACTGCCAGCGTCCCAAGCCCGGGATAAAGCAGGAGGGTTGTGGTAGGCCAGTGCAGCCAGCATAAAAATTTGTTCAATCTTATGACATTGAACCAAAATGATAATTTCGTGGGGGCGTTCCCTACTCAGCGACGCGCTGCACTTCTCAGACCCGAGTGTATGATAAAATCTGCAAGGGTTGCTTAGGTCGTCACCCCGAAGCGACGCGCCACAATGGCCCGAGTGTGGGTGTCAAATGAGCAGGGGGCAATTGGGGCCTTCCCTACTCAGCGACGCGCTGCACTTCCTAGACACGGGTGTAGTGATAAATATGCAAGGGTTGCTAGGTCGTCGCCCCGAAGCGGCGCGCCACATCGTCGATGTGGTGCAAATGAGCAAAGAAGAGAGGGTTAGAGAGAGAGGAGAAGGAAGGGTTCTACAGGTTTGCGAGTTTGGCTCTTGGACATGTGGGGGTCCTTAACTAGGAATAAATCGCAGAAGTGGTGGGAGGTGATGAAGAGAAGAGCTTAAACTCTTATGCATCCAAGAGGTGATGTGGATTGGAGAAGGAGCTCGACGCTTGCTCTGGGGCTATAAGGTGTTTATGCTGGTCAGGACAAGGTTCCTAGCGACCGAGTTAAGAATGGAGTCGGCGTGATATCTTGGATGAACGTGTTAGCACAAGAGTAATCGAGACATCCAAATACATGCAAAGTTGTTATTTATTAGGTAAATGAAGATCAGGGTAAAGTGCTTGTGTGGAAAGAGGATTGTAATGTTATTAGTGCTTGCGCCTCACAAGTTGTCTAGGTGCGGAGGAGAATGAAGCGAAATTTGGAAAGACTTGTGAGGTGGTACAGGTGTCCACACCACGAAGTATACATTGGTGGCGATCTGAATGGGCTATGTTTGGGCTAAGCGTGGATGGCTTTGAGAGTGTCCATGGAGGTTTTGGGTATGGCGAACGGATGCCCACGGAGAGGACCATTTGGGAGTTTTGGCTCAATCTTATGATTTATTTGGCTATACTTGGTTTAAGAAGCGCAATTCTCACTTGATAACTTTTCGGAGTGTGCAAATGGCAACTCAATATAGACTTCTGCTAACAAGGAGGCGGATAGACACAGTTGCATAGACTGCAGGTTATCCCTGGAGAGAGTGTGTTACCACACAGCTTTAGTGTATGAACTATCCGATTGAAAGAAGAGTGGTGAACAAAGAAGCGTAGCCAAGGGGACCAAAGGATAAGATGGTGGACCTTAAAGATGCAAATGCTTAAAGTTTCACCGAAAAAGTGATCACGAGGCTAATTGGGATGGAGAGGTAGATCCAGATGCATCTTGGTCAAAAAATGAAGAGTTGTTTCCTAAGAGTGCCCAAGAGGTCTTAGGGGAATCAAGGAGGGACAAACTATGGTCATAGGGAACTTCTTGGTGGAATGAAAGAGGTGAAAGCAGGCAATCAAAACAGACAAAGAGAATGTATAGCTCGGGGAAAGCAGGACCGATGAAACCTTTGAGGCGTATAAGACGCTAAGTAAAGCAAAAGTAGCTGTGCGGCAACTAAAGAAAAGGCTACGAAGAGGTATATGCAAGGCTAACTCCAAAGAGGAGAAATGGAGTTTATAAAGATGGCAAAGCGAAGGACAAGAGGCTAGGCAAAGGCTATTGGCATGGTCAAGTGTGTCAAAGATAAGAACCACAAGGTTTGGTTCAAGCATGGGACATCAAAGAAAGGAGTGGTGGAGTATTTCGAATGAATTATAATGGAAGTCAGTGGCCGTACATTTGGGATATGTCTCGTGAGGTAAGGAGGAATCATGTGAGGTTTTTGATCGACAGGGCAAATAAAGGAGAGTAGAGAGAGGTTTGCACATTGAAGAGGAAGAGAAATCGAAAAGGAAAGCAGTGGCCTGATGGTATCCGATGAGGTGTGGAGGCGCTAGGTAGGTTTGGTATTGATGTTGATTCAAACGGACGATCCCACTGCATTTGTTTTAACTAACGACATTCTATTAGAAGGAGCTTCGAGATCCCTCAAGATTGGGCGAAAGAGGCACCTTCACGGGTCCAATTGTCTTAGAACATAAAGGCACGCATGCTCAGGATGTCTATTGCTACTATTCTTTGCTTAATCAAAACTCCTAGTTAAAACTCACAATTCGAATTATAAACGGCAACCTATAACTAGTACCTAGACCACCTCCACACCTCAATCGTACTAACGAACAAATTTTTTTTTTTTTTTACCATCAGGCCCAACTGCTCTTTCTTTCGAATTTCATCTTCTTCCAATGCAACTTCTACCTCTACTCTTTTGACCTGTCGAACAAAACCCCCATTTGATTTCCTCCTTTACTCACAACATTCCCATGTAACGGCCCCTTGACTTCATTAAATAATTCATCGGCAAATACTCCATCCACCTTCTTGATGTCCTCATCTTTTGCACCAAACCTTGTGGTTTCTTTATCTTTGACACACTTTGACATATGCTCATTAGCCTTCTAGCCTCTTGTCTTCGCTTTGCCCATCTTTATAAACTTTCCATTTTCTCCTTCTTTTGGAGGTCTAGCGCCTTCATATACCTCTTCGTAAGCCTTTTTCTTTAGCCTTGCCGCACAGCTACTTTTGCTTTACCTTAGCTGTACTTTATTACGCTGCAAGGTTTTCATCGGTCCTGCTTTTCCCGAGGCTAGATAACATTCTCTTTTTGTGGTTTTTGATTTGCCGGCTTTCACCTCTTCATTCCACAGAAGTATCCCTATGTACCATAGTTGTCCCCCTTTGATTCCCCTAAGACCTCTTTGGCCACTCTTAGGAAACAACTCTTCATTTTTGACCAAGATGCATCTGGGATCTACCTCTCCATCCCATTAGCCTCGGTGGATCACTTTTTTCGGTTGAAAACTTTAGCATTTGCATCCTTTAAGTTCCACCATCTTACCTTGGGGCTCCCCTTGGCTACGTTCTTTTTTCACACTTTCTTTCAATCGGATAGTCATCACTTAAAAGTCTGTTTGTTGGGTAACACACTCTCTCCAGGGATACCTTTGCAGTCTATGCAACGTGTGTCTATCCCCCTCCTGTTAGCAGAAAGTCTATTTGAGTTGATTTGACCACTCCGAAAAAGTTATCAAGTGAGGAATTGCGCTTCTTAAACAAGTATTTAGCCAAAAATAAATATTAAAAGATGAGCAAAATCCCAAAATGGGCTCTCCGTGGACTCGCTTGCCATACCCAAAACCTCCATGGGACACTTCAAAGCCATCACGCTTTAACCCCAACATTTTGCCCATTCAGATCGCCACCAATGTATAACTTTCGGTGTGGGACACCTTGTACCACCTCATCAAAGTCTTCCCAAAAATTGTCGCTTCATTCTCCTCCGCACCTAGACCAACTTTGAGGCGCATAGCACTAATAACATTTAACAACTCTTTACCACAAAGCAACTTTACCCTTGATCAACCGTCATCACTCTTTCCAGTAGGTCTCGATTACCTCTTGTGCTAACCGTTCATCCAAGATCACGCCGACTCCATTCTTAACTCGGTCTCTAGGGAACCTTGTCCTGACCAGCATTAAAACACCTTATACCCCATGAGCAAGCGTCGAGGCTCCTTCTCCCAATCACATCAACTCTTGGATGCATAAGATGTTTAAGCGTCTTTCTTTCATCACCCCCACCACTTCTGCCGATTTTCCAGTTAGGACCCCACATTCCAAGAGCAACTCGCAAACCTGTAGAACCCTCCTCTCCTCTCTCTCTAACCCCTCTCCTTCCTTTGCTCATTGAACAATGCGGACGTGTGGCGCGCCGGCTTCGGGGCGACGACCTAGCAAAAACCCTTGCATATATCACTACACCCGGGTCTGAAGCTGCAGCGCGTCGCTGAAGTAGGAAGCCCCAATTGCCGCCTGCTCATTTGGACACCACACGTCGGGCCATGTTGGCGCGTCGCTTCGGGGTGACACCTAGCAACCCTTGCAGATTTATCACTACACTCGGGTCTGAGAAGGTTGCAGCCGCGTCGCTGTAGTTAGGGGGAACATGCCCCCACGAAATTATCATTGGTTCATGTCATAAGAGTGTGACAAATTTTTATGCTGGCTGTTCACTGGCCTTACACAACCCTCCTGCTTTATCGGGCTTGGGACGCAGTAGGAAACCCACGTGCGCAGTTAATATAAAAAGTATATTGATGGCGCCATAAACTTGAGGCAGACTGATATTACATGATATGATGATACTTTACTGAAATAAGATTCAAGTTTCCAATAATGCAAGTCGGAAGCACAATAGCTGAACATCAGAAGTCTTTATGTTACCAAATCAGTTCATTCAGAGTCTATGACATGAGTTGACCATGTTCAATATTAGCTTAAACTACAGCCTTTTATCAAACCTTTTACGCCTGCATAGTGCATACCATGAAACAGGTCAAATCATGTTAAGTTGAGACTCGGAATGAAGTCATTTGGCACGACTGAAATAGAAGCATAATTAAGCTATTCGGATAAAAGCTCACAAGTCAGGCTATGTACAGTTGTAGTGCTTACTTCAGAAAAATACAGATCGGATAAGAAAATACTGGAAACATAAAACAATTACAATGAGTTCACATCAGAAAAATTAAGATGAACTGAACATAGTCTCACTCGTATAAGTACATCAGGAACTAGATCTATTCTTATTGAGTTCAATCCAATAAAATCTGAATTCCCATCTACAAGTCCCTTTCTTATTTTTCTGAAACATATGTTTAAAGCCCCTAAAAATGAATGCAGGTGAACAGCATTGGACTTTTTCTTTCTATAAATAATTAATATTAGAACARCAAAGGAWRCAGGATTTAAGTTCGAAAACCATGGMTTCCATTCAGACCTCTGSTAGAATCAAAGYTGRTGAAGTTTGGAAAATTGGAAGGGCAAAACCGCATGAACTAGATAATGCCAATAGCTGAGACAAGAATTGATGAAAGCCCTCCCCTAAGGCCCTAAAAAAACCCTAGATAAGACCTTGAACACCCAATTATGACTTCTGCGGCTCAGTATTATATTTCACAAATCTCATTATTCATGGCTCCTTCGGTCCGACCTTTAGCACAACCTAGAATGAGATAAAATGATATATTCGATCGATGCAAACCTTACCATTTATAAAAACAGATATATATTTTTTGCATAATTTAGTTGATATATGATGTATCCATTAATAGATAAACTGAGAATGGATAAACTTGAAGTCTACGTCCATTAATAGAATTGTTGTAAATTACTTAGAAAGTTGAAACAATACAAATACTTGACATGTTTTTGTTGATGTTTCTATTGATGTTGAACCCATTTGTAAAGACTTTAAAATAATTCAAGTATGACATTAATGTATATAATGGCGAACCATACCTGTGAAGAGTTTCACATCAATAACCGCATTCTTGTGTTTGTATTGTGCAGCCACATCACCACCAACTGATTGACTTTCTTCTGTAGGAAATTGAAGTAAGGGCCTAAACTTACTAACAGGCAAACAAATATCATATTCACAATGAATTAGTCGATCTCTCAGATATCATATTTTTTCAGCTCAAGAGCAGGGCATAAACAGAAGACACGTACTGCACATATTTGAGCGAGCTCATGTAATGCCATTCAGCAGGTTGATCGATTTGAAGGGCACACAGTCATTCAAATGACTTGAAGCCTCTCAAACAACTCAATGATAAATTGCTTTACATTTTATAGCAAACAAACTAATAAAGTAATCACCATAACTCATGCCATGATTTGGGTACAGGTTTACAATATCTGGGAGAACAATTTATGTAAATTTTAGTTGCACTCATAAATTCATAATCATCTATTTGCTTACATTTTATAGCAACAAAAACAGCTCCAATTCAAAACTAGGTGATATGTTCTACTAAAATAAAATCAAAATTGATTGTTTACAATATTTCAGCACTTAATCAAAGTCCAAGAAAGATTTGAATATTTCCCCGTCAAAAAAAGAAAGATTGAATATTTCAAATTAAGCTGTGTAATTCTCAATATCTTCCTACATTGTTTGATTATTACGGGTACGCATGTACTCCTTGAAACCCATTTTTAATTATACTTTCATTGAGTGTTTAAGCTTCAAAAGGCAGTGACTTTAACAAAATTATTTGATTGAGATGGGTTTAAGGTCTGTTTTTTGAAGTCTTACTAAAAAAGCTTCAAAAAGCAAGGAGGGGGAAAAGTCTTACTACACAATTACAATTCCTTAAAATGTGGCAGTGTTTGAGTAAGCATTGCAAGTAACCATTGAGCAGGATAATCACCATGTCACTTGTTTGTAATGAAATATATTTATACTTCAACAGGAATCATAGTGATACCCAAGCAACCCGTTTCGTTATCTTTTAATAAACTTCTTTACTATAAAATCTGATCATAATACTTATTAAAACATGCCAGTTGTAAATATGTGATGCAACTTATCCTAATTACGACATTATTATTATTGTTATTATTAATTATATAATTAATAATAATTAATAATAATAATGTCATAATTAGGATAAGTTGCATCACATATTTACAACTGGTATGTTTAATAGTATTTAGGATTTTAATAATAATAATAATAATAATAATAATAGGCATCAAATAATAATAATATAACGGCCTTAAATAAGATTAAATATCAAGTACGAAGTATTAGGATTATTTAGTACTCCGTAACTGAAATAGAATAAACGCATAGAAATCGGTTTTTTTTTATTGCATTTGGTTCATTGCTAAAGTATAATAATATTCATTTCAAAATAGGGACATGTGATTATTCCCGCCCAATAGTTACTTGCACTGCATGCTTACACACTTTTGCTCACGCTGATCCTCGGTTCGAAACCCCTAGCAGCGTATCCCTTAGAATTAGGACCCTTTTTTTGTTTTCTCCCTTCCTTAATTCTTGTTTACTTTATTTTTTTTGTTTTATTTGATTATTATCCCTGTCGTCTTTGGTTGTTTAGGGGGGGGTAAACAATTGCATGTAAACGATAATATTTTTCGCACACAGAACATTTTCTCTACGCACATGGTAGTTGCCACTGATGATCTTGATTTCAAAATCTCGTTACAATGTGTTTAGAAAATTTTCATTTTTCCCAACTTACTTTTGTAATGGGAAGTAATTTTTATTGCAAACTTAATGATTTTTTTCTACGTCCTATAAAAAGTGTTGAACATGAGATAAAAATTAGAAGAAAAAAAATACAAAACTATAGTATGGCTTAATAAAATTGCCTACATTTTGCCTTAAAAATTTCAATTATATAATATTTTTGGAATATATCGATATGGATGTCTATAGAAAGGCATTAAAATAAATTGATTGTATAATAATATAATATTTTTTAGTTTTAATTTATAAGATATTATCAAATGATACATTATTTCAAGTTTTATAAAAAAAACCACTCTCTTCATAATTACATTAACTAAAGCGTTTTATTTCTAATAATAAATTATATTTTGGTAACAGAATATATTTGTTTAGTAATCGAATAATAGGCATGAAATGAGGTAAAACTCCGTCTAGAGGTCTTATGGGCGCAAAACCCTAAAAGAATTCCCTCCAAGTTCCCCCCTTGGTGATTAATGTATTGTTAAGCTCTAATTGGCTAAAAGAAAAAATGTATGTGGCCAAACATACACTTGATGTATGTGTATCACTATCCCCTTTTTGGAGTTTGGCCTCTTGCATTGGGCTTTTCAAAGAATCTACCATCTACATAGTACGGAGTATAATTGTCGAAGTTACAAATTACTAAAGCTTTTAATTGAGATTTGGAAATTTAAGATGTCAATGTATTTGGTCTTATATTTGGAAATAATAAATGTAATAATTGGGGTCGAAACTCAAAATTTAGATTAGATTAGATGGTTAACAAACATTTACATTAAATATTTTTTTTAGGAAATTCCAGTGGTAGCTACTAGTTTTTGCGAAATCCAAGTGGTAGCTACCAATTTTTTTAGTTCCAACGGTAGACTTATTCCATCTAATAATCCTAAATGTGACCTTAAGTTTGATTTAACTGTTAATCGTGTGTTTATCCGTTAAGTGTGTTATTAGACCCCTAACTCTGGATTAGCATGTGGTTAAGGCTTTAAAAAGAAACGAATGACTTCATACTGCTCTGTCTTCTTTTCATTTGAATTATAAACCCTAGCTTTTGATTCATCTTCTTCTCACTCATCTACTTCTTCTCATTCATCTTTTTCTTCTCTACCATAAACCTTATTACTTAAGTTTAAAGTCTAATAGTACTGACTTAAAAGACAGAGCATTAGATGACACAAGCTTTATTAATTCTTCTTCTTGTTGTTGTTGCCTACTGTGACATTGTTGTTGCTGGCCTTTCTCTTTTTAGCTGTTTTGGTCTTTGATGAGGATGCATTGTTAGGTTGAGCACCTATAGCAGAGTTAGGTTCATTCATAGGTTGAGCAGTTGAAGCAGAGTTAGGTGTATTGTTCTCCTTAACTTGAGCCTCGCATTGACCCCCTTGCATGTCTTCGCGTTTGCTCAAAGTTCCCACAATTGCCACATCCGACAGTTTTGCTCCTTTTGCCTTTCCTTTTCTCCTCTTCTCCTCTTTCTTCTGTTCCTAGCAGGTCTTCCCACCCCTCTCTTCATCAATGGTGGATTGATGCTTGGCATGTTGGTGTCAGGCCACTAATCCATGTCTGGAACTGATTTGATCGAGGCACCATATGCCATCTTGTACCTGTACACAGAATAAGCTTGATGTAAAAACTTATGTGGATCCAAACCAGCCATAATTACGGCCCTCATTCCATGTTTACATGGAATGCCACTRAGGTGCCACAAATTGCAAGCACAAGTCAAGTTATTCAAACTGACAGGTATTGTGGCTTTTCCATCAATGACTTCATACCTTCCATGGCCTGATAGGAAAGCTCTGCATGTTCTTAATTGTGTGCATAGTGTTTGTACTCTTTTGACAATGTTAGGACATAAATCAGTCCTTTCTCATTGATCACACATCTCCCTTCTAGTGGCCAACCTTACCATAATGACTCTCCGAATCCCTATGAAAAACCAAGATAATGTTAAGGATTAAGCAGTTACATCTAGCCCTAGTTGTAGCACATCAAGAGAGTAGATTATATACCTTCCAAYAGAGTCATGACAGGTCTGCATCTGTCTACCCCTAGGGTTGCATTAAAAGACTCCACAAAGTTGGTTTTGTTCACCTCACACTTAATATAAGTGTTAAACTTGTGTTTAGACCACAGTTTTTGGTCTCCAATGTTTGATAGCCACACCATTGTTGAGTCATTGGTCTTCTAAATTTGCCTCATTGCTTTTCTAAATGAGTATGCTGATGTGGCACTAGCAGCAAGCCAGAAGAGCTGATACATCTTCGGTCCAGGATACACTTTCCTCTAGTTGGCACTTAAATGCTTTGCGCAATATCTTCTTCCCACCTCAGGCCAGGTTTCAGTATAAGCTTTGAAATGGACTGTTCATGGACAAACACAATTAAACAGAGAAGCAAACTTTAGAGAAGTAAACATTAGAGTATATGAATCAAAGYAACTTGAACTGTTTTACCTTATGCCTGTCTGAGATGATGCACYAGTTGTGCCCTCTCTCGGTCTTTGATAAGACATTCTTCAAATGCCAAATGAAGAATCTCTRGGACTCATCATCTTCTGATGAGACAATACCCCAAGCCATAGGAAACATCTCGTTATTACCATTAAGGGCCACTGTAGAGAGAAGCACACCCCCAAAATTGCCCTTGAGAAATGTTACATCTATGCCAATCAACCCCCTACAACCTTGTACTACCCCATCCAAACAAGCTTTAAAGCAAATGAATACACTAYTGAATGCAAGTGGATGTGTAGGGTGTGTACTTGGATTCCAAGAGCAGTGAGCAGTTGAATCAGGATTAGTGGACCTGATCACCTCACAGTAGTTTGGAATGTAAGAGTATGATAAGTCATGTCTTCCATGTATTTCAGCAAGTGCAATTGCTTTGGCCCTATAAAGTGTTGATTTCTTCATTTGAACTCCAAATATTTCCYAGAGTAATTCATTTAAGGATTTTCCTGGAATGTCATTATTCGCARCAATATCATTTAGTAAGACCCTAGAGGCCCATTTTGCAGTGACCATGGAGTTTTCACTTTCCAATCCCAAGCATGTGTGCTCTGACCCTTGAATCGATTTAACTGCCCAAGTCACTCCATCTAGAAGTCTGGAGGCATGTAATCTCCAAGGAAAATGCTCCTCACTACATCTTATTGTGTAGACCTTGTTATTAGCCCTCTCAACCACAACTGAGAATCCTTTCTGGATACAGTAATCCCTAACTGTGTCCCTCAAATGTTGCTTATCTGTGTAAAGTTGCCATGCTCTTATCACTATCTTGCCACTCTCATCTTCARTGAAGTATTCACCATTCTTGTAAAGCCTGGCCAAGTAATCATCATCATCTACTGATTCATTCTCCCACATATTTGTTTCATAGGGGTTATACTTGTCATGAATCATAGGTATGACCTCATCTTCAACATTCTGGTTTGACATCTCGTCATTTTCATCATCRGAGCTCTCAGTTTCAAGAGACACATCAATTGTGTCAGTCTGGTAAGTATCTGATGGTATAAAGTCATCATCTTCATCATCTCCCATATTCAGGTGTAGGGCATCAATATTGTCAAGTGTGCTGCCCAGGTCCATAGCAACAATGCTTATATTTTTGGAAGCATTTGCATCCCCTTTCTTCAGAAGTCCTTTCCTGATTGCAGTAGTTTTAGGCACCCTCTTTTTGATGTAAGGTGACTTAGGTTTGTGGTGGATTTCTTGTGTCTCAATTGAACCATCAAAGTGAYCTTCCTGGAATGCATCAATTGTTGGCTTAGTTGCAGGGATTTCAGTTGTTGCTGCTGCATGTCAGGGACTCCTTGTTACATACACTTGCCTAGCTGGCTGCTTCTCAGGTAAGGAGTCCAACTCTATGGGGTGTTTCATTAGACCTGAACCCCTACCACTCCCTTTTCCTCTGCCCTTACCCCTTAACCTGCCTCCACCCCTACCTTTTCCATTATTCTTCTCAACTGGCTCCACATTCATGTTGTTCCAGTAGTCCATGTTTTCCCATCTTATCTCCTCCATGAATGAAGGTGAACCATGGTTTGCAGCTATCATAGTCAGTGGTTGGGTAGGATCAATGACTTGAGATCCATCTTTATTGACCAACACTGGTGTAAACCTAGGTCTTCTTCTAGGAGACACTAGTTGTTGTGTTGGAGGGGTTAGAATAGGTTGTAATTGAGGGGTTGGATTGGCCTCTGTTTGTGGGGTTGGATTGAGCTGTGTCTGAGGGGTTGGGTTTGGATGTGTCTAAGRGTCTGGGGTTGGATTGGGTTRYGTTTCAGGTTCAGAGTTCTTTGTTTGTGACTACCTAAGTCTCCTAGCAGCTTGTAAGACACTACTAGGCTTACTTTGGTTAGCAACCCATATATAGATCAACTTTGACCCACTTAGGTCTTGGAACATCTTGAGAAGACTAATGTCAATTGTTAAGGGTACATGCTTCATCTTAAACAAATAGGAGAAGCCTGGGTTTGTAGGTACTTTTCTGTTTTGCTTCTCAGAGTTTTCAAGATAATCCATAACAACATCAATCAAGCTCACTTTGTCAACATCACTGACCACAATATCAGTATCATCACCCAGAAATCGGAACCTCARGACAGTATTATCAGCCATAATTCAACCTAAACAATGCACACAATCGACTATCAACATACATTCAACATTTTTGACAATTGCATGTTTCGAAAATGAGAAAATACAAAAACAAGTTCACACATCTGACAGTGCCCATGTTCGAAATTCATCAAGAAATTYAAACGACTTAAACCATGCAAACATCAATTGCATCAAACATCTAAATTAGGGAAAGAAAGATCRAAAGAAACATGCTAAAATCAAACATAAATCAAACACAATTCAACAAAATTAGGGTATAGCAGAGCAACACTAAGTGATAATCACATGCAATTTCGAATAAAAACCACTAAAAGTAAACGAGAAGGATTTTCGAGTTCATACCATCAAAGATTTCACCAAGAACTGAAGAGAAGGGTTTTTGATTGCAAAAGAAATTGCGAGAAAATAAGTTTGAGAGACAAAGGGAACTGAATAACGAAGAGATCATTGACAAAGAGAAGTTCAAAGGTTGAATGACATAGGTTGGTGAGGAGTTAATATCACTTAATGGAGGGAAACCATTAACTACATGCTAAACCAGAGTTAGGGGTCTAATAACACACTTAACGGATAAAACACACGATTTAACAGCTAAATCATACTTAAGGTCACGTTTTAAGGGGATAATTAGATGGAATAGGCTACCGTTGGGAATTAAAAAATTGGTAGCTACCATTGGGATTTCGCAAAAACTGGTAGCTACCACTGGGAATTTCCCTATTTTTTTTATGTAGATGAGCTTAGCAGGTACCAATTTCAATGTGGGGAAGCATTTGAAGATTCGAACTTACGACCAGTTGACCACTAGGATCAAAAGTCGTGTTAAAGTCACCGCTTCAAACCCTTCTTCGAATTGTATTCACTGGCGGACCCAGCTAGGAGCAAGGGGGGGCTCTTGCACCCCCTGTTTGGAAGAAAAAAATTAAAGCTTTTTTCAGAAATTTAGCGACCGCCGATGAAACGGTCGCTAAATAACATTTGCGGCGCTAATTTCGGAAAGATAGTCTCTTATTCGACTAAGGCGGTCGCTAGATCAGTAATAGCGGTCGCTAAATGAGTAATAACGTCGCTAATGTATTTTCAAAATTAGTTTCCTCCTTTATACAATAGTTAGTTAACAAATTTGTTTTATGAATTTATCTTTCCTTATTATATCAAAGTCAGTTTTATATAACATATAGATTATGCATATAAATACAATATGAATCTTCTTTTAATTACTTAATTAAATATTTAGATTAAATTTTGCAAGTATTAGTAATTCTTTCATGTAGTAACGTAGTACTTGATATAGATGGTAACTTGATATAATACTTCGTTGTTGCTTTTTGTGTAGTACTCCATGATTCTAGTACTTCGCTAAGGCATTAATGCTACACCAATACTTCAATGTATTCATTTAACTTAATTCAAAGGTTTAAAATGACTTAACTTTTACATAATCTACACACACATTTTAATCCTTATCAATTATTCGCTAATCATCAATAAAAAACAACGAACTCGAGATTATTATTGGCTACAAAATACTATAAGAAGTTGAAAAATTAAATTTGAACTTAATTATGTCACTCTAAAAATAAGCCAAACAACTATTCGATTACCCGAAAGGAAATTTGAACGTATTTTGCACCCCTATTTGAAATTTCGGTCCGCACTGATTGTATTAATAAAGTCGACCACTAGGGTTGCAACTCCTTACAAGTTATACAAATGAGTCCCACATAATGGACCACACAAATAAAAAATATTTGTAAAATATTCAAAAATTGAATAAAGTGGAAGTGCAAGAGTAATGTTGATAAAAGAATAGTCATAACTAAATAGAAAAGGGCAAGCAAAACTTACCGCCGAAATTATACGAGTACATGTATTTCAGGTAAAACAACATTTATACCCTAGGATAGTAGGATGCATGGAAAGCAGAATAATTTAGATAATGTACAAAGTAGCAATGTTCATTAAAACTCTGAAAAAAGTACAGAAATTAAGAACARTTTTATTTTAAACCTTGCTGGCCAAATAAACAACAATCCTATTTACAAGACGACACACAAGATTGAGGGTGTAAATGAAATAATCTAACCATTCTCCTGATCCTAAAATTGCAATTCAAAAAATTTCAAAACCGGATTATTGCAATCGATACCATACCATGCAGGAGAATTTTTTTATCATCATCATCGTAATTGAAATGGAGACCGAATATTGAATTGTAGAACCGCATAAGCAGATGGTAGAAAACATGATAACCAAGACAGAACAGAGCAAAACATGAAAGAAGCCGCCTACAACCAGCTTTGTTGCACTTGAATTTCTTCGATTGGCTTTGGTGGGACACAAACAGGACTGATACTTCCACTATTTTCGCTTGAAGCTTCATTTGCTGCGGAGCAATGCCATTAAGCTTCCACCATGAACTCTTCCTTCTGGAGTTGGAGGTGAGAGAGAAGACTCTTTCGCTGAATATGGCAGCTGAGCATGGATCATGTCACCGGCGGGCCATCCTCCTACAGTTGGACCTGTGGATCTCATTCCCATGGTGTCAACACTCATTTCTTCCATATTCCCCAGGATGGTGGAATCTGGGTCCTGCAATAAAGGACCCAAAGTGATGCCCCCATGCACCCGTTTGTCCTGAACYAATGCCCCATGCATTGCACAAAGACCCGTTTTCCCCCTAGCAAAAGAGCCACACGGGCCATCTGCTTGGTTGCCATACGGTGACTCAAGTTGTCCCCAAGCACATCTTTTGCCTCCTCCATGTGCCTTGCAGAAATCAGTGCTACCTTGTGCACTTTTACCACAACCATCAAATTTACACCTTTTCCCTCCACCATGACGAACACAGAAATCTGTCCTCCCTCTTGCACTTTTGGTGCAACCTGTCACAGCACACCTCTTGCCACCTCCATGAGCCACACAGAAAGCGGTCCCACCATGAACACTCTTGGGACATCCCAAGAAAGAGCACCTCTTTCCTCCACCATGGCCCTTACAAAAAGGTGTGCTTCCCTCAGCACCTTTGGTACACCCTGCAACGGTGCACCGCTTTCCCCCACCATGCGCCTTGCAGAACATCGTGCTTCCTTGAGCTCCTTTGTTGCATTCAGAATATTGGCACCGGCGGCCTCCGCCATGTGAGATRCACAAACCTGACAAACCTTCTGCACTTCTTGTGCAGTTTTCTATTTGACATCTCTTCCCACCACCATGCCTTATACACAAACCAGATCTACCTCGAGCAGCACGGGAGCAACCTTCATGACCACATCGACGGCCACCACCATGTGCAATGCAAAAATCAGTGCGTCCTTCAGCACTCTTTGTGCAACCAAGRAACTCACATCTTCGTCCACCGCCATGTGCTTTGCAAAGGGCTGTTCTCCCTTCAGCTCCTTTGTTGCAGCCAGGCCTTTGACACCTTCGCCCACCACCATGAGCAATACAGAGACCAGAAGCACCTCTTGCTCCCTTATCACACCCAGCAAACTGACAAAGTTTTGAACTACTGGCACGTTGCGGCTGCTGAGGCAGCAGCGTACTCCCGGAAGTACAGGTGACTGAACTTTTAGGCACACTGATTGTGCTTGCTGAGACATCTTGGGTGGTAGAGATCAGATTCACTTTTCTTGGAATGGGCTTTAAAATAGAACTTACCCTCGCTCCAGGAGAGAAGGGCACTGGTGAGGAGTTTTCTACATTCCAGTGAGATGAAGCTGATTCATTATCAACAAATTGTGTTGACCACACACCCGATGGCGCAAATCCATGCTGAGGAGCATCAAAGCCTTCAAAGATGCTAGTGATGTCTGATTCAGGAGCGCTAGTTGAAAGACTCAATTCCAAGTCAAGATTCACCTGCGACACTTTATTGAATTTTGAGACAGCAGGTTTCTTTGGGCTAGGAGATTTGTCACTGCCAAGGTGTAGAGAGAACTCCAAATCAATATCCATTGAAGACTCTGCATCGGTTTCCTTGGCTGATGAAATTCCAGTGCACGCAGTTGCCGAACTACCTTTGCTATCTGATGAACTTGAAGACCGGTGCAGCCCGAGAGACAATGAAGGATCAACATACAGGCCCATCTTTCCATCTCTACAATCCCACTTCCGCTTCACTCCCTTTAAGGTAGGGTATTGAGAGACATTGGATCCAGTAGCTTGAAGCTGTAATATTGTATCTGCATAGAGATCAGTTCCAGAATTTCCTGCTTGCAGTGAAGCACCCAGATTCTTAAAGCCCGCCCCTAGATTCTTAGAGCCCATGAACCAACCAGAATTGTGACACTCACACCCAATGCGAACCTCAGCCACAAATATCAGTCCTTCCTGACTTCCGGGTTTACCTATTAACTACAAACCTAAACTAGAATTAGAAGTAAATAAGAGGACACATCCCACCCCCACTAACAAATCCTGATGTATCACAGCGGTCCATTGCTTCTAGATTTATTTTCCTAATACTAAGATCCCGGCGAATTGATGTAGAATCAGGATACAGGCCAACGCACACGAGTACAATTTGCACTAATGACAGATAAGCAAGTCATCCTGTACAGAAAGAAAAAAAGAAGATTATTAATGCAAGGAGTACTRGTTATGCGGGGAAAAAATCACATTTGTAGCAAATTCATAGAAGCAAAACAATCCCTCCATACATGGAAATTAGAAGCCCAGCATCTCGCCAGGGTTTTAAAAGCCACTATGACAGATAGCATAAAATCTTATTACTGTAGATGTCAACAACTCCTAATTTGCCTTGTTTGATCAGGGGGTATGACCCACAAAATACCATCCCGAAAAGCAACAAAAAAAACAATTACCAAAATTCAATAAAGCAAAAACTAGAGGATGGACTATCTTAGTATCATTCTAATGAAGCCACCTTTATCACGTAAGTTAACAAATGGCCTAAACATTATGCATTGAGTATGACTAGCTTATCAACTTAAACTGATGAAAAATCACGGATTCGATGGGTGGTGAATATATTTAGTAAATTCTACAGCTATTAGCATACATGATGTTCTTTTCATCAATCTCCTTAAGCAAGCAAATTATAGGATTAATAAATTCACTAAACAAACTACATATTGATATGGAGTATCACCTAAAGTTGCTCCTTTTTAAAAAAATTATCACTGTGAAAATATAATCTAAAAACTTGAAGCAGCATATCAGCAGTCAACAATCAAGCAAACTGGAAATAGGTCAAAGGAAACAGAGGAGGTGGGCAAACCATTATTCAAAACTTCATCAAGGCCAGAGCTTTCAATAAATTTAATGAAGCATACATCTAACTAGAGAATCTTAACACCAAAAGAAAGATTATGCTTGAAGGTAATTCGATAACAGCAGAAAACAGTCTTGAAAGTGTTGTAGCAAATCTTATGGGGTCAGATGTAATTAGACCTTTATTGATCGCATGGATACTAAACAATACCAAGCATAAACATCAAGTTAATAATCCAAATTCCACACCACTAAAGGAGAAAGCAAGAGACACCATGGCTCACGAGAAAGTTCACCCAATCGTGTTTATCATGCCCAAATACTGGATCGAGATATAAGTTAGAATTTAAAATATAACATATGCAAAATGTCATATAGCCATCATAACGACCCCATAAGATTAAATATTTATCTTGTTAGGAAAAGTAAGTCAAATTTCACAAGAAAAAACATGGAAGATACAGTTAACCCTTTTAAAACCAAAATCCACCATCATCTTCTCTTCTAAGCTCAAAATTATATAGTACTGAGCAGAAAAAAGAAAAAGAAAAAATAAGAATGACAAACGAAAGCGAATAATAAATGCGCAAACCTTGAATTTGCTGGCTCGCTATGAACACCGAGCTAAAGCTGTATCAACTGCAATAGATCAATTCAAATCTTACAGATCTGCAATACATTTAAAACGATTTCAGCAAGCTTTATGTATAACTCACAAATTTATCTACCAATAATCAATCATATATTAACGAAACAACAGCGGCGAAATTAGAACACCGGTAACAGGTAATTGAATGTATGACAAAAAAAAAAACTACAACTGAACAAAAAATTGGCGAAATTATTGCTCACCGAAACTAAAATCTCTTCAACGGCAAATAAATATAAACAGAAATAAGCGAAAATTGCAAAAATTCATGTCTGCTGTGAAACATAATAATCTATAATAAGCTGAATCTGATTTTTTTATATATAAATAAAATAAAAATTGAGCTTCAAAGTACCACAATTACGAATCACAAAAAAAAAAAAAAAAAAAAAAAGACAGAATTCACGATGTAAATCGAAAAAATTCAGAACAAACAATCAAGTAACATTAGAATTGTCAAAATCAACATAAAAAAGCTGAATTCCGAAAGAAAATACATCAATTAAATAAAACAAACAACAAAAAAAAGTCGAAATTCAGAAGAAATGAACATAAAAGAGCTGAAAATCAAGGGGAAAAAGACAAGAGGTGAATGAATGGAAGAAATACCTGGCGAAATGAGAGTATTTTCGTCGGAGAGAGAAAGAGGAAAACTAGGGTAAAGTTTGGCGCCGGCATAAAAGAGGAGATGATGAGAGAGAAAGAAAAGGAAAATRAGAKAGAAAATGCGTTTAAATATTTTGGGGCAGCAAAATTTGAGTTTCAGTGGACATAATTATAATGTCAGTTTTTATTTATTTAATTTATTTTTAGAAAATAAAATTGCAAATTGTGAAGGAAAGGTTAAGTGTACTGTAGTTTAGTACGCCGCATGTGTGCGTTGTTTGCTTTTCTCTGATCTTGGTTTGTATTTTACCGCGTTTTTTTTTAACTGACTCTCTTAGATACTTTTAGGATTTCACCAGTACTTTAACTCTTGAAGTGATGAATCTGTAAAAAAAAAAAGGCATTTTTTATTCTACTTATAATTTTTGTACTTTTGATTAGTGAGATTGGAGATTCTTTTACTATGGAGTAATAAAAATCATACTTGTATTATAAATTAGAATAAAGATGTAATTTTATAATTAGATTAAACAATCGAGAATCGATTAAGATCAGACATTCATCCTATTGTATGCGCGGTTTAATATGTCTCTTTCGTATATAAAAAAAAACAATCAATATTGGGATTGGGGGGTACCGATATAATTTACCAAAATACCGTTGTTTATAGTCTTATATTGATGATGAACTCAACGTTGAAGATAACTCGAATGCTAACATATCACTGATGAAGTGATGAGAAATGCTTAATTTTGGTAGGATTGTTACTAAAATGAGATTGAAATATAATTTAAAGAGTCATTTCTAAACTCGATTTCTACTCTGATAAAGAGCATAACTATCCTTGATTGACCCCCTTGTGTAAAAAAGGAAGTCCAATGAAACAATGATACGAAAATATAAATACATGCATAATTGTTTAATTATTTTTTATAATTAACTGTCTTTAAAAATCACTATAAATTACGGAGTACTATGTACTAAACATGATTTTCAATCTCTTGATGGTTTGCTTTTATAAGATTCAGACTTTATTCAAGATAAGATGATGTACTTCGTAAATAGTTCGATTTTTTTAAAAAATTACCCTCTCATATCATCATAATAATTACAAGGCCAACTCTCTTATTAATCTCTATATCCTTTTCTAATCCTAAAATTTTATGTGACCACTCACCAGTCACACCGCCGCATATTGCAATTAGTCTAATTAAAACCGTTAAAGTTGAATTAGTCCATAACTCCATATAGGCATATACTATACATGATTAATGATTAATGATTCACATCACACTAGCGTCATAAAACCAGGCTAATAGAGGACGAAACACCAACAACCATAGTACTTACAAAAAAAAAACTATTTAAAATAGTAAATAAAATGATATCAAAGTGGTAGTAAATACTTCATCCGTTTCGCAAAGAACGCATCACTTTGTGTTTTGCGGAGATCGGGGTAAAATTAGGGAGTGCGATGTGGTGTGTGGGTGGGGACCAAAAAAGAAATAAAAAGGAATAAAATAGATATATTAATGAATATTTTAATAAAGTAGTGATAGAAAAAATAGTATTTTAATTGTATTCACTAGTTCCCACATAAAAGAGAGAAGAATTGACATTTTAATTGTAGTTCCCATCTCAAAAAAGAAAAGAAAGTTAAATGATGCGTTATTTATGATATTTTCATTTTTAGAAACTGATACGTTTTTTAAGAAACGGAGGAAGTACTAAATAAATAATAGAGTGGTTAAATGAAAAGGGGTGAGGTGAGAGGGTTGAAGGTCAAGGAAGTGTAGAAGTGGCGATTCGAACTCGACATGCATACATGTGAATATGTGATTTTGTGAATAAAGAATAAATTTTAAAAAAAAAAAGAAAAAAGAAAAAGTAAAATAAGGGATGGTTGAATAAAAATGAAGCACGTCAACTCAAACGTAATATCCCCTGCTTCATTCATTCATTCATCTGAGTAGCGCCTCGTCACCGCTCTTTGTGCTTCGGTTTCGGGTCCCACCTTTTCTTTTTGTTTTTGTGCGTTTGCGGCCGCCAGATAATTCCATTTTCTTGCCTCTTCGTGATGTATAAGTACGAGAGTGAGTGGTAGTTCATGTGGTTAGACTTCTGTCTCGTTTTTAAGTGGTTTTACAATCGATTCTTATCTTCATTGTTCTAGGAGATTTTTGAGTTTCGAACATTTTGTGTAAATGAAGAATCACGTTTTGGAGTTTTTTTTTTTAAAAAAAAAGGGAAAGAAAGTTAGGTTACTCCATAAGGTAGGTGAAACCTAATTCATTATTGGGATGAACAATATAGAAATTTTTTAAATTGGGATTTGTGTCATGGGGAATTAAATATAGAAAGTAGATCGAGAATTAAATGTTGGGACTACGTGAGAATTCTCACTTAATCGTTAGTTTTACATCGTCTACAATAAAGAATCTTTGACGTTATGTTCAGTTATTGAATGGGGAATGAAATCAAGGGGATAGAGAGAGGAGGAAAGGTAGAGAAGAGAAAGAGGAGAAAATTAAGTTCTCAACTTTGAAGGGATTGAGCTTATTAAAACAATGAAAAAATGAACATATCCCTCTCCCTCCGTTGCCGTCATTCCTCTATTTTTTTCCCCAAATAAAAATAATAATAATATCTCGTTTTTTTTTTTTTTTTGCATTTTCTTCTATCCAAACATAGTATAAATGGTGATTGATCGCGCCTGAGTCGTGTCATAGGCATGTTGCATGCACTCAATCATTCATCTGTGCAATAAGCCAATAAATATCATATATATATCATACTCCACATAATAATTATAAGATGAAGGAATTGCATGGATTATTAACACTATATTTGTATAACAAAAAATGGAACGAAAAGAAGGGAAGAGAAATGGAGGGAGACAAGGTCCCTTGTTTGGATAACATTTTAGTGGAGGGAGAGGAACGAGGAAGAGATCCATTTTCCCTCCTTCTTTTAATAAACACAATTCATTTAAAATAAGAGAGATTTGAAGGAAAAATGAAGCTCGTCATTTCTTCTACTTTCCCTTCCTTCCCCTTCCTTTTATTTCCCTCTCATTCCTTTCCTTTCCAAATTATTATCCAAACACGACCTAAAGCTTGCATTGTGCAAACTTAATTAGCTTATTGAGTCCTTAACAACAAGTAAACAAGTGAAAAAGGCATTCTTTGGATTCTAGACAAACACAAGTTTCCGATTATACAATTTCAACAAAATCAAAGATGTATATATATATGTGCCATTTTTAATGGAATGTCATGACAACAATTGATTGGGATTGCACAATGCACATGACACGTAAATGATATTGTACCAAAATGTCAGTACTCTTTTAATCAATTACCAAGTAGATTTGAATCTCAAAGGTACTCACCCTTATTTATACAAATTGTCATTAGAGCTACTCTATTCCTCCTAATTTATTTCACGCACCCTTATTGTGCGTTGTGCCATAAAAATTAAGAGGTAAGTTTATTATGTCTCGTGTTTGGTTAAAGAAAAAAAAAATATGAATTGAAAGTACTCCGTATTAAAGAATTGAGAAATACAATATTAAATTCTCGTATGTTCGAATACGTGTAGGACCAATTTAGTAAATGAGTCAAAATCAATTGATAATGTGAATAGCTCACACGTATTAAAAATGATATACTGTACAAATTTTTTCAATATCAAATTTCCACCATTAGTACACTATGCTCAATTGATAATAGTTGTACTGCATTTTATTTATATTGTTTCCATTATTCCTATATATGGTTACCATTATCTCGTTATTAATCATGTATTATACAAGCGTGTAAGGGGATGTCAAGTGAAATATTTTAGAAAATGAAAATTACCAAAAGTGCAGTTTTTCTTTTTTTTTGTGTTAAGAGAGCCTCAAGGGTGGGGGTGAGAATCGATCCCAAGATCTCCTGGAATCGGGAGAAAAGCTTAAACCACTTGAGCTATCCCTCACTCTCAAAGTATAGATTTATATTGTAGCGTTATTTAGTATGGAGTAATACATACTAGGCAATATAATTTCGTTTGATTATCTACTTTTTTGTCCAAGTAAAAGCTTGTATGGAGGTATCCGATACTTCAATAATTTTGAACTCTTCTACGAAAACAATTTCTCCGATATTGCAACATTATAATAGCAGTATTGACTTTCTACGTACAACTAAACGAGCACAAGACCTTACTATACCTTCACGAATGATGAAGGTAATAGCAAGTGTCGAAGGTAGAGTGTCGAGTGACTGGTTTATAATTAAAGCGAAAAAAGTAGTAGTAGTTTGAACAAACACGAGTTTTAGTAGAACATTGATCTTGATATAAAATTCTTTATTCTTCCTTACACAATAATGCCTAACGATATTTATGTCCCATTCACTAAACATCACTCGTTCACCTAAGCAATGTGATCATACTTTCGTAAGTGTGGTGGAGAATTGGAGATAGTGCTGTTTTTTTTGCCTCTTCTAAATTCCACCAAAGAATATGCGATTTAGGATGCCTCTTTTCTATGATGATGTACAGAAATAACACAATCTTGTTAAAGCATAATGGTACAAAATACAAGAAATGGCTCATTTGACCACACATCTCAAAAAGATTACTTTTGAGATAATATTCTCCAATACTCATTTGTTTTTTCAAACAACCATTACCTAATACACATTCTATCCCCCTCATTAAAAATCATACACTATGGCTTAAAAATTAAGATTAAAATAAACTTATTAAATAGATCCAGTACGCACTAACCTAGGATCAATTCTGTTCAATTTAATTTTACTTATCTGAACTAAACATATATGAACTTATTTTATTCTAATGCGAACTTATCTGAATTTTTCTGAAGTTGTTTTTTGAGAGGGAATATGGAGTAATAAAAGTTTGTTTTTTCAACTTATTTTTTGAATTGGTTTTTTTTTTATATAATTTGAACATATTTTTTTGATCTAGACTTATTTTTTCTGAAAACAAGTTTAATAGAACAGACTCTAATTGTACATGTGACATGATGGCGTATTATAATTCCATAGATCGAGCTTTATTGAGATATAAGTCATTAATATACAATGTACTCCGTAGTAGGTTTTATTGAGTTTTATTGTGTTTTGACTTACATGATAATATGATATACGGAGTAATATGTTTTTGAATGATATAGTGAATGTCTAAACGTTATATGGAGTAGTAAATTTTTTAAYGATATACGAGTAGTGAGTATTCGCATGAAATGAATAGATTCTAAATGATATACCGCAATAGTAATCGATTGTACTACAATAACACGTGTTAAGTTCTAGTGCACACAAATGTTATTGTGTGCCGCGTCCACGCAAGTCAGGTTGCATAACATTTAGCAATCGTCCCTAAACAACCCAAATYCGTCGCTATTAACAAATAAAAATATTGTGGTCACCTATGTGCCTACAAACCCTACCCAGTTTCAATCGTCAATTYGTCATTGTCAATTGAATGCAGAGAGCTCCACAAAGGAATCAAACTCGTGATCTCAGAGTTACAAACACAAGTTCCAACCAACTACTTCAAATACAAACTCATATACTTATATTAGTAAAATTTGTTAATATATACTCCGTCCCTAAAAATCCTTTGCCATATGGCCCATATGAGCATTTTTTGTAGTGTAAAACTTTGTACTTGGTGTTTTGCACAAACTTGCACATTACAATGTCAWCAAACATAAGAAAACTTGAAAAATTATGTGAGATATTTATTATACATACAACAATAATAGTTTTATGCTGAATCAGAGTAAACTCATATATTGTATTGCTCTGAATAAATTTTTTATGGAGATAATTTTAAATCAAACTTAAAAACATTCTTATAATCAAATAATTAATAAAGATATGCAACTTAAACAAATATTTTAATAATGAATCTGTTGTTTTAGCATGTGTCATTAGGCATACATTAGAAAAACCGTTAAATCAAATATGTTAAAATTTTAAGGTGTTAAAAAAAATTGTTATGTCTTTTTAATTCTGAATTGCTATTCGAAGTCCGCTTTTACTGGAATCGAAGTCCACATTTCATGTGAACTTCCGAATACGCCCTTTGATTCTTCCCCTCCCTAACCACCCAACACAACCCTTCCAACAACGACACCAACCGGCAACCACCACCCAAAACATCCTACCATCGGAAACACCACCCAACACCACCCTACCATCAACAAACACCACCCTTAAACTTTGTTTTTTTTTTAACTTTAGAACGACAAAACAAAAAAAATGGAAGGGAAAGGGTTGGGCGAGCCAATGGTGGTTGCGCCTAGGCCAGGCGTGGCAGCCTTGGTTGGGGCGCCCAGCCAAGGCGCCACCCCCATTTTTATTTTTTTTTKTTTTTGCTAGAGTGGTTGCGTGTGGTGGCTTGGGTGGTTGCGGTGGGGTCAAGATGGTGGTTGCGTGGTGGCCTGGGTGGTTGCAAGGTGGCTTAGTGATGGTGGGTATATATTAAGGGCAAGGGTAATACGGGAAGCTCACACGAAACGTGGACTTTGATTCCAGTAAAAACGGACTTCGAATAGTAATCCCCTTTTTAATTTTATGTTGAAAATTTTGATTTTTTGTCCATTGATTGTAAGTTTTGTTGAAACATATCTTATTAATGATTTTTTTCATTGACAACAAAAAAATTGAAATCAAAAACTTATTACAAGTGGTCAATTATGGAGTATGTATATATATAACGAGTTTATCAATTTCTTTAACCTATCAAATTAAGCAACAACCTCATTCCACATCCATCATCTTAAAAAAGAAATATTTCGTTGACGTCTTTGCATTATTCTTAAGTGTTTTCATAATTTGCAATGAATGTTATTCCACTAAGATTCCATAGTAAGTATAAGCTAGTGATATTCTATTCATTATAAGCTCTTTGACACCTTCCTCAAATCTCACGTTMATTATTGTTAAGCCATTCATTTGACAAAACATAAGAGTATCACAAATACAAGTGCACATAATGAAATAATAGAATATCATATTATCATGCTACTTGGTAATTATTGTGTTAACTAATGAAAAGACATCGAATAAAAAAATGCCACCAAAAGATTGGATGTTATATTCCTCCTAATGCTATTTCATTGGTTACAAAAAAATTGCAACAAATAAATATTGGATTTCACTGATATAATTATCATTATCTTCCAAAGTTTTTTCCAAATTTGGAGTATCATTACATTGCTTTTCTAACTTGTTTCCATTAGTACAAATATATTTAATGCTCATACTAAGGTCTAAGGATGTTATAAGTATGATATTCGAAAAATTAATTGAACATACACGTAAAAAACTACTTGCGCATATCGATGAAACGACGAAGTCTTAGCATAGTCTAAAAATAGACCCGCATACAATAGGCCACATGTTCTTGTTCCATCTTTGCCACAAAGAGAAACTGAGTATAAAAGTCTCCAAAAAGTTTACCTTAAAACATATCAAAAGGGGGGAAGATCATATTTATTCATGATTAGTAACGCTTTAATCATGCACTAATCCAAAAGTTCTTTTTGAATGGACATTAAAGAAATCAAAAGGTTTGGAATGGTTCACCACCCATTCCCATTAAACACGACCACTCGAGTGAACTTTATTCTTTTGTTATATATTCTCGAAATTAACCGACTAAAGTTGACTTGAGTGATTAAAGATCATCGAGCTCTCAAGAACAAACCTTAAAAATCGAAAAAATTCTAATTAAAATGAATATTGTCCGTTATGGCAACCATGCAAACTCCCGATAGTAGTAAAATAATATTCCCCCCGTTCCAATTTATTTTTTACGTTTCCTTTCTTGGTTTACCCTTTCATTCTTTACATTTTCCTTTTCATACTTTACTTTTTTACTCATTAATGTTACTTTTATCCCTTACTTTTTTACTCACTAGTTTTATGTGCACGCGATACGTGCTTAGACATGTGAAACTTGTATTTCATTATAAATGATTATAATTATATGTATCATATTATAGTGTTTATATACCTAATAATTAGAAGCAATACAATAATTAGTCGTAAATGTAATTATTTTGTAATTAAATATGATTTGAAATTTAAAATAATTAGATATATGTTTCAATTCAATTTGGGATAATATTTATTTATTTTATTTTTCATTAATTAAGTCACATTTTTTTTTGACACGAAACTAAAAGATTTCATTAAAATAGAATAGCCAAACGGCACTTACAATCCAAATCGACGGAAATTAATTGACAAAGACAAATATACCTATCCAAAGGACATAATACATCGTACAATAGTTCAACTTTTTGAACAAAAAAAGCCTTAAGGAAAATCTTCTTTCGAAGCAATACAATCTAACATATTAATGCAATTTTCATTTTAAGTTACATAATAATAAGCAAAGGTGAATTTATGCATATCAATTCATATTTTTTTAAAAAAATCATTAAGGGTATAATGGTCTTTTAAGATGGGACACCATCTTCCTTCTCCCTTCCCTTATGTAATAAAGACCATTCTTGATTTTCCAACCAAACTTATCTAATCCACTCATTTTTAAAGAAGAAAAGATTTACTTTAATTTTATTGCACACTTCTCAAACAAATTAAAAAAATAATACAACTTCCAAGTAATACTAACATATTTTATAAAAATGCTAATTTTCCTAAATTGCCGTGTAATTTTAAAAACGTAAAAAACAAATTGRAACGGRGTGAGTATATAATATATTATTGAAATTAAAAAAGTAAAACAAATTTCGTTGCCAATTTAGGGCAAATCAAACCCGCAATGTGTTTGCTGTTTGGTGCTTATAATATGTCTTTTAACCACTTTTGTTTATATATATACATCAGCTACACTACTACAAGTCTACAATACAAATTCATGATTAATTAATAAAGACAATCTACTACTAATGCCCACTTTACTTAGTTTACTAGTTCTTAATTGCATTCCAGATTAACAAGTTGCTTTAGAATGCTAAATGCATGCTCATTAATTTATGAATAGCTAATTATATGATCACACATGTACCAGCACCATGTCCCGGCTATCTCAAAAGGTTTAATGGTATCGAGTAAATAATAATAAAATCTGATAAAAAAAACACAAGTATGAACCTAGAACCATATCAACGAAACTCGAAACCCGAAACGCCTAATGATCACTTGATTAAAAAATTAGAACTAGGAGAGCCACGAATTGAGATTGACTATGAAAATGACAAGAATGAAAATCGAACCATATAAATGAAACTCGAAATTCCTTGTGATTAYTTGATTGCGAAATTAGACTTGGGAGAGCAACGAACAACTGAGATTGAATGAAAATCCAAAATAAAATCTAATGGCCTAGAATGAATGCTGTTCATTTGAACAGTAACTCCTTACTGGCTTTTAAGTAGAGAGAAGAAGACAAGAAGAAGATTAGAATTGGGAGAGTAGAACACAGTTATACAGGTATATTCCAATATTCCATACAAGTATTTATAATGGCGGCGGTACTATTTTTGAACCCAAGAACATGTACAAGTATATTGTATATATAGTCATACAGAGGAACAGAAGAGTAGCCTAGAACAGAAGTGATGTAGACACAATATATATGTACATCAAACAGAATGAATCTACTACTCCAGAAGCATTAGCTACAATCAAGCCGAATGCATCTTTGAGGATAAGACTATAAGATCCGATGGAGAACAATGAAACCAGAAATTTTGAATAATGACATTGACAGGAAAAGGCTCTGTTAGAAAGAAACCGGCGTTGCTCTACTACAAATTAGCAACATCGGGACCATCCATCCTAATATACAAACAGAAGAGTCTAACCTTGAATTATCTCGATCAAAGTTATGCAGGCAAACACAAGAAAAAGAACACCTCCAACGTATGCAATAGCCTACACATCAAAATCAAAATGTAGCTTATAACACAGGCATTATTGTCCATATAAGTGTATAACAAAAGTAATTATCWTAACTCCAAAGGAGACTAATTATTGTTTCAACAACATAAATTCACCACTTTCATGTGGTTTTCTGTAGACAACGTGTGTGCGTTTGTGTGTGTATTTTTGCAGGGGAAGGGTATTACGCTGTAGTTGTTCAGGGAGATGGATAATCACAAAAGGATGAAATACTCACTTTTTCAGACAAGAAGTTACCAAGCAATGATCCCCCAGCCACAGCAAGCTGCAATTTAGATGATTAATTAAGAACTTAAATTGAACAAAGACTTGAAGTAATAACTTCATATCATTCATTAGATTCAGGGAAAGAAACAAAGATGAAAATGGACTGCATTTAGGAAATTATTATTTCGGATATGCTTCTTCAAACAGTTTTTACCAACAACAAACAACAGAGAGAACAATGTAGTTTATATAATCAGGTCGACAGTAATTTGTAAAACCATGAGGTTTAACAAATTTAAGTACAGAGATTCAGAAATGCTGAGTTTGTTCGTTAATATGCTTCAATGTAAAATGTAAATATATATTACCAAGGTTGCTACTCCATGACCAGCAAGAGCTCCACCTATGACTCCAAGAGGCGATGAGGCTGCAGCAAGGGCTGTAGAAGTATATAACAAAAAATGAATCTAGTACCAAGAATTAGAAGAAGTCTTCAGTAGCATAAACAGCTAATGCTTTGCAGTTTAATTCTACATCAATAAAACTAAAATCTAAAGAACCAATTTCTAAATCTATTTGACTAGTTTTCTGAGAAACAAATAAGCATAATTCTATGGGTAATTGGCTAATTGCCTCCTTAATTCTCTATATAGTATCATTTATCCAAGAAAACTTGCTTTGCCAAAGAGCTACATCTTTAACATGMCAGATGCAGTAAACAGTAGCTAAGAGAGTAGCAGCTGCATAAACTGATTTCCTTGACTGAAAAGYCTTCGTGTGCCTAAGCCTCTAAGCCAACCAAGAGGTCCTGGAAGCGATTAAGCTTCCACCAAGTTAAGAAGGGAAGCTACAATTACACTCCTATCTTAGTTTCTTGTACTCCCACTAGAAGTACATAAAAATGCAAAAGTTTAGGGCACATGTTTGATGACTACACGGAATAATCATTTTTGCTTCATGTAGCAGACCCACTCAAGGGATCATGGCTTTGATTGATGGGTAATTTTTTTAGTTAATCAAGTAACAGTTATTCCGTGTAGTAACAGTTAGCCATCACAAATGAAATGGAGGGAAAAAAGCACCATTAGTTCAATAAGAATGCATTAGTCATGACAGCTCCATTATCATGGAGCAAAGTGTAATTAACTTACATAGGAAAATCCAATTTCAACAGACATGAAACTCCACTAGTAACCAATATATTAAAAATCATAACAGAAGGCAGATGCATCAGAGTTTCTCAAATCTCTGCAGTTGGTTCTTCGGAAATCCTTCCTTATTCTAAGAGTAGTTACTGGCTTTTCACAGAGTTTCTCCCCTGAGGACACAGAAACTCCAAGCTCGTTCTTTAGAACCATTCCAATCAGTTTAGTGCTAAAAATGGAAAAACAAAACATTATTTAAATTCTCTTTGTCACCCTCTCCCTCTCCCTTGCAGTCTATAAATCAAAATGGGTGGAGTATATCTATTTGTAATTAGACAATCAAATTGTCTAATTAAAGTCCCCTGAGGCTATATTAAATTTTTAAGTAGACCACTGTTATTTTGTTATTCTTGTACTAAAAGATAGTCAACTGAAACCAGTTTCATAAAAATATGTCAAGCCTAATTCTGACAAGCTATTTGATACCAAAGCAGAAGCCTCTAAAAGAGGCAACATGGAAGAAAGTTGATTTTGAATTTTAATTATATAAGTACGTCAACAGAACTGAACTTTTCCAAGCATACAATTTAAAAAAAAAAAAAAACAAAACAGCAACCAGCCCTCTAGTTTTTGGCTGGCATAAGTCACATTACAACAGACAAAGTGAACTCACCTATTGTTGAGAAGAATGACTTGTCACCCCATTCAGCAACAAAAACCAATGTAAATGTACTAATGATTGTGCCAGCAGCAGCTAAGATCCCGGCTCCATTTCCAGAAAATCCAGAAACTGCCAACTCGGCCTGGTTCAAAAGACAACATGCACTTTCATCTTTAGCATTATGTTCCTTTTCCACTTGAAATAAGAAAGATCATTCCAAGCAAAACTCAACAAAAAGAGCAGTACAAAAACAGAAGCAAAATTGCAATTGATCAACAGAGAGGAAAAATGGCACAGGCAAACTATAGTGTGTAGATTTATTTATAATACATCAATCGAAACATAGACTAGAATTTTATTATTTTCCCAAAAGGACCACAGCTTCAAAACTCAAAAGGTTAATAGGCCAGCACAAAATTGCAAAGCAGACAAATGAAAAATAAAATTTTGATTTTTTTTAATTTTTTACTTTGATTAGCCCTAAATTCCGATAATATATTCTAAATAATCTTTCAGATACAAAGAAGACACCAGAAGTTATTATATCAGCGATGTCTGTCTGAAGGCAACTWAGAACAGCCCACACAATCAACCAGCAAACAAACTATAAATATACCGGGTAATTCCRTCTCTAAAATCAGAATTTTCTTATTCTAATATTCTTGCATACCAAGACAATAAGTATTTAACTACCTCTTTTTGTTCATCTTCTGCCTTTTGGCTGTCACTGGAGGTGGCATCAATCAATGTTGTGACACCGAAATACACCTGAAAGATAACCCACACTCACATTACCTTCTAGAGTTGATCAACCAAAATTCTGCACTTAACACATTCAACCTTTCTTTCAAGCCGTAAAAAAAAATGTAACTTACAAGGAGACAGACTGCAGCAATATCGTCGATTGGCAAATCACTCCCACCAAAACTGCAATTTAATTGAGCATATATGAGCTATTGTGTGAAGAATCCATAAAATCATCAGTACAGAAAGCAGTATTTCCAATTTAATTGAGCATATATGAGCTATTGTGTGAAGAATCCAATAAAATCATCAGTACAGCAAGCAGTATTTCCAATTTAATTGAGCATATATGAGTATTGTGTGAAACGATAAATCATCAGTACAGCAAGTAGTATTTCCAATTCTCCAAACAAATACTTAATCCAACAACATGTTAATGCTAAAATCAGAAAAATAGAAAACTCATCTATGGTATTATTATCATCATAAGAATATGCAAATGGAGAAGCATACATTCAAAACCTTTAGCTTAATTTAAGAAGTGGTATCTGTTCACAAGAGTTTATAATCGGACATTCAGAACATGATTTGTCTTGCACACCATTCAATCAAGACACAATTCATCGTCTAGATTTTCACCAGTACCTGTGAACTTTGTGATTCACAAGATACCCTGAGTTAACAACACTATGTACTTTCAATACAAAATCAACTGGACATTTGTATTTTGCCTGAACATTAATAGTTTATGTTGACCCTATGTTTGATGAATGACATAATAAACCAAAGAGGCAAACATTTTAACCTTGTTTTCTAAGTGTGTTAAGGTCATGATTAATTGTGGAAATTGTTGAAGGAGTATTCGGCAATGCAAAGAAGATCATGTCAGATAAACAAGGAAGCAAGTCAAGAGTATTGCAGATCAATCAAGTAGCATGAGTTGTTATTAGTTGATTTGTTAAAGGAATTTGGAATGGAACAGGTTCAATATGAAAGGAACTAGGTTTAATATGATAATATAATAACGGTTCTTTGGAACGATTCATATGGAACGAGTTCCTTATGGAACGATTCCTATGGAACGAATTGGAACTAGATTATATTATTATATCTCCACTCACGTAATGTTAGTATTATAATATTGAATTGTAAATATTAAAATAATTAGATTTAAAATTTTTATGAGTTTAAATATAATTTTATCTTTACAAAAGATTTTATCAGAAGACATTATTTTAAATGTTTTGGAAAATATCTTACAACAAATAATTAAATTCCTACTTTCTATCTACTGCCATAAACGTGGGAAGTGGATAGAAGTTGAACTTAGTTGGTTGTTCAGGAACACTGTAAGTGTTGTAGTGGGATCATGGACTAAGTTCAGGAACACTATAGGTGTTAGTGGATCATGGATACGTGGTGGAGTGGTGGAACACAGTTAGATTTCTTGAGAAAAGATTTTGAAAACTATAAAATCACGCTTTAAGTGTTTGTGAAAAATTGGACATCTGACTTAAGCAAATTGAGCGTAAATAGAGTTTTCTAAATCTTAAACTAGTCATTTGTTCCTTGTTCCTAAACCAAGTTCCTATCTAAGAGCTTAAATCATTCTGTAAGTTTGTTTTAGGGTAAGGGGAATTTGAGTGAATTTCCTGTAATCAAGGCTTTGAGTGAAGCTTGAGAGAGTATTGAGTTAGGCTTTGAGTTAAGCCTGTGAGAGGAAAGAGAAGACTTCGTGAAGTCAGTGAGTTTCAACAGTTAGAGGAACTGTTGATTGGAACTTGAGTTCTTAGTGGAACTCAGTTGGCCCGAGTCAATATAGGATTGTACAGAGTTGTTGCCTATATTAGTGAAAAGAGTTTGAGTTAAAATCCCTAGTGGTCGAGTTTTTTCCTTCCTGATTGGGCCCAGGAAGTTTTCCTCGTGCAAATCTCTTGTCTCTCCATTGTTCCTTTACAGTTTAAATTTTATTCCGCAAAATTTTGAATAGGAACTCAATACTACAATTCACCCCCCCTCTTGTAGTATCCATTCGAATCAACAGTTTATTACTAAATTGACCCTGCACCATATWAACAAGTCACATCCACCACACTTTCGAAGTAGCAGTATCACCTAGATGAGAAACGACATCAATTAGATTCTCTTTCAGAATTTAATAGTTACTGTAACTTAGGGATTCTGAAATTTAAAAGTTCGCTAGGGTACTAGCCTACTGGGTGAAATCATCCAAAACTTAAGTAGAAAAATCCCAATATGTTTGTATGTATGATCCATTGTAATAAACCTCAAGAAAAAAGATAAGCATGCATGAGATCAAGTGACCATAGTAAATTCATGAAAAGCCTTTTGCTGCCCGTATAATATTATAATATCATAATAATATGCAAATTACCTGAAAGGAAGGGCATCATCAATGAAGTGAAAAGTTCTTCCCAGTATCACAGATATTACAGTCATGATCCTGTTCACATTGCCATTAAAAAGAAAAAAGGTCAGATTATACAACTCTTTCTACTTCTTTATGGCATACTTGCTCTACTGGATGGATAATATGGAATCTCATAATATGCTTAAGATTAAAGGGAGTCCCACAACATGCATAAGATTGCAAGGTTTCAGAAACTCTTCCTCTTGAACAACTCACATCATTCATCTAAAAATTGAATCAACATGATTGTGATTGGCAAGTAAACCAAGTTATCAAACTACAWAAACTTTAATTTTGAGAAGAGAACATACGCAAGTGCGCCAAAAGTGCCAGTAAAAACAATGGTGGCAGAATTTCTGGCAGCTAATAATGCCTGGAAAAAGAATAAACAATGGTGGCAGATATGTATCAGGGACTGCAAAATTTAGTTTCAGAATAAAGAATGACAAAATGATATGCAGAGATGACGTGTTACTAGAAATGCAGAGATAAAATTGTCTAAAAATGCAATCAACTCTAATGCATGGCTATGATAAGCTTTTGGTTACAAATGGGTTTGCTGGAGAATCCTTTCTCATATCTCCGAACGAGTGAATGATGAAAGCGGCAATAGAATTTCAAGATTCACAAGAGCAAATGGGTTTGCCGGAGAATTCTTGATCTTAGGGGTTGGAGGAGGAAAAATCTATGTGAACAACTACACAGAATAATTACTTTTGGTTCATGTAATTGACCTACTTATGGGATTAATGCTTTGATTGACTGATTGATTAAACACATAGAATATGTATGTTGCGAAAAACAAAGAACAAGGTTCTAGAGCATTACATGAAGAAGAATAACAACTAGAAAAAAATGTAAAATATGGAACAAAAACCTATTAGCTATTGTTACATCATGCAAACATGACCAGAAAGGCATTAAAAAGCTTGTTTAAGCTTACCGCTATAAAGAAGGTTTTGTCCCCAAGTTCAGAAAAGAAGATCAACAAAAAGGCCTGCAGAAGAATTTATATCATCATTCTGGTGAGAATAAGGACAATCGTAAAAATGCTCTGAAACATATAGTCTACAGATTGATTTCTAAGGGCACTCACAGAACAGGGAAAGAAACAACTTCAACAGTTTTGAAAGAGTTTGCCAACATATACTCCTAGCAATAATTTTCTAATCAAAACTAAAACCTGTTTGACCAAAAATTATATATGAATGAAAATTTGCAAAAGTTGCAGGGAGATTTCCTAACTGAAGCGAAACCTGTGCTAATGTCACTGAGGTCCCCGAAAAAGTTTGCTGACTGCAAGTTGTCAATAATATTTGAAGTAGCACTTGCTTCTTCAGCACCCTGAACTGTTAGTATCCCAAAGAGAAAGATAAACTTTAGCAATTGCCGACTTGATTTATAGGAAGTTAATTTCTCCATAGCAGCAATAGTTTCATCTGCTCTGCACAGATATGAAGTAGGTAGCTTCGAAACACCTAAATCATATTGATCCTTGCACAAGTCTACAGTTTTATGCTGACTTTKGTCAACTAGCCTGCAACCCTGCAACAGATCATAAGTTAACTTATGGAACTTTAGAATGGAGGAATATGTAAAATGGAAGCACCACAAGTTCATGTGTAGAGGTTTGGGACGGCTAGATGAAGGGTTAGATCACTTAGATTAGCATATTACATAAGACTACTGCCTAAAATCAGAGAGGTACGTAGATGCTGCAACATTATAATGTTAAGCACAACTTCCACTAGGATGGAAATAAATAGCACAAGCATAAGCATAAGCTTCAGCAATTCCTACACTAACTGCAATGATATAAAGTGACAGGTAGCCCAAGACAGGAAACTAGACAGGGTTGAATACTTGAATTCATGATGAAGCTATATAGCCTTCCAAAACAAAGAGAAGAGGCAAGAGGGCCTTGCAATGATCAAGATCAATTCTTGAGAAAAACAAGAGACTAACAAATTAGAAAAGAACATGCACTCCAAAGAACCATGAGCAATGATAATATAATAAAAGGTCAATAACCCACTATAGAAGTATACAATTAAATGGATTATAAATGGACCATGCATTAGAGAAGCCCAGCAATTTKATAACATGGTACAAAAACATCAAGAATGAGCATAGTCCACATAAATTGTTGAAATGTAGGCTTGTCAAATACTACATTAGAACTGCAATACAACATTTTTTTTTTTTTTAACTTTTTAGCATCACCTTCAGAATTAGATCTGCCTAGAAAAGCAATTAATGTGAAATTATTAATTAACACAAAAGATACCAAATGTGCTGAGTATCAGATTTTCACAAGATATTTTAGAAAAAAAAAGCACGATGAAGAAAAAYTACAATTTCATCAGACATATGCCATACTACTTTTCGAAAGAGTCGGAAATCCTCTTCCTGCATAGGGTTGTACTGCTTGCTTGGAGTCCTGCAATAGATTATTTAAATTTAATTCCTTAAAAAAGAGGTGCACATGTCTTTTCCTTTAACTTCCCAACAATGTCAACGAAAAGAAASCAAAGAGGAAGAGCTGAAGGTCTAGTAAGTGGTTACTCTCAATTCTCAACTCCCTTTAAAGTTTAAACTGAATTATAAACTTCAAATTTCATCAACTTTGTCACGTTTTCCCCCTTATTCACTTAACTTTTTAATCTATATATCCATACAACCTTACTATGATGCAATGATATTTCACATGCTACTTAGCCTTCTATTTAATACATGATGGTTAGAATAATGACATGAAGACAAACACACCAATATTAAACTATAGTTCTATCCACAATTGTGTCGTGTAAAAAAGTATGAGTCTCAATTCAAATCTTACTATTGCCTAAGAAATTTAGACATGCATAGGTAATGAGTTCTGAAAGGTTTTGTCAACTAATGGTAGTAAAGGCAGCAAGCATCCACATATGTGAAGTTCACCCATTATATCATGCCCGCCTAAAGGCTCCAAGTTAGAGAGTATTGCAATAGTTCCTCGTGGAACGGTAGAAGTACAACTTCCAATACTACTCTAACAGTCTAACTTGGCTCAATTTTCTTCTTTGTTGATTGGCAAAAGATGAAAAGACCACACATACATAACTTCACACTGTATTATTCATTTGATCCATACGTAATTAATCTAAGGCGACGAGGTGAAAAGCCATGAAGATTGGCTTCCTATAATTCTGAAACCAGTCTCGCACAACTAAATTTATACTAGTCTTACTTGGTCCCTTCGTCCCAAATTAGTTGCCACATTGTTTCTACTACTTATCTTAAATGACAAGCACTTCTTACGAAATAGCGGAATAGTTATTTATCCTCTCGAATAATCGTGTCTTGCTGTCTTCTCTACCTAATATCCATTAGACCATTATTGTTGTACGGAGTATACTTGAAAACCTAATAATATGCCATTAATACACTACGGAGTAATATAATCTTAGAATTCAAACAAAGCAACAAAATCTATGATCATAAAGATAATTTCTCACTCACAATTTTGGCAATTTTGTCCGTGACTTCCCCTTTCCACCAATCAGAGCCAAGTGTGTTTCTTCTCAGCCAATCAGGAGCTAGCAAGTTATTTATACAAATAGCTTTTTGTAATTAAAGAATAATTGATATTCATTTTCTCTGAGATTGAGAATTGTACTCTGTTTCTCTCAAATAAAATGCTCTCAGTATAGTTGAACAATTCGTTCAACTGTGCAAATTTCTTTCGCAATTCTTCGTCGTTTCATAATATATTCATAGAATTCAAACAAAGCAACAAATCTATGATCATAAAGATAATTTCTCACTCACAATTTTGGCAACTACACAATGTCACAGATATAATCAACAATTCAACCATTAAAACAAAACGCAATTCGACAATTCAACCTTAAACTATTTTTTCCTTCTCATTYGTTCACAATCACACATTCATACCCTAACATTCAGATATATAATCCATAACAAACATGAACACATAATGCAAGTAACAAAGCATACTTAATTGAAAACCTCCATTAACGAAACGAAAAAAAGCTTGAGAAAAGAGAGAAAGAAAACCTCGATTGAAAGGAGCACGAAATTCGACGATGATGCAAGCAGAATGAATTGAAAGCGTGATGAGTCGAATTTCCACAATTCGCAACTCTTCTACTGCTTGTAAAGAGCGAATGAGGTGAAGTTGAGAGTGTCAACGTCTTCATCGTTCGTTCAATGTATTTCTCTCTCTACTTTCTCTCTCTAAGAGTGACTGAGTGAGTGTGGAGTTTGTTGAGTTTGAGTATATGAATGTGTGTATGTGTCCATAAGTGATTTTGTGTGCACCATATCCAAAGCTTCCGAAAATCTGATGAGATCACCTTTTGATGATAGAGTTTGAGTGGATTGAGACGTTTGAGTGTTTTCTATTGTTATTCAAGATTTTTGATGTTTGGGCTTTTCCAATAGATTTGTTTTTGAGGCCCAAATACGAATTAGGGAAGTTTGGCCCAATTTGTAAGCCCGTGTTTCAGCCCAGCTTTCTATTTCTAAGGTTGACATTTTAATCAGTAGGTCTATTATGGTCACGGGACCATGTTTCTCATCATGGTCCCGGGCAAATGTTCATTTTCRAAACTAGAAATGTTCWTCTCAACATGTAAAATGTTCATTTCCGAAAATAGAAATGTTCATTTCCGAAAATACAAGTGTTCGTTTTCAGATATGAACATTTACGTTTGAAAATGAACATTTAACATGTTGAGATGAACATTTCTATTTTCGAAAATGAACATTTGCCYGGGACCATGATGAGGACTATATTCCCGRGAYCATAGTAGAATTTGCGCATTTTAATTTTGTGTGAGYTAAAGCTTGTGTAACGCCTAAACTCAATTTACTCCGTACGAATGAATGAATAACCAATAACATCAATAGTTTTGACAACATTCAAATTTATGAGATCTTTCTCGCTCAAGCAAGAAGATACTTAGAATATGTTTAGTTGATTAGTTCAATTTATTTAGGAACTCTAGTGTTTATTTGAAAAAATTCARTTCAAATCAGAAAAAATCYAGATAAGGAATATTAAGAATAAAATTAACTAYAAAAAGTTCAGATCAGATAAAATCAGAAAAATTCAAAYCAAATTTAAAAAATATACTTATATATATTATCAAACCAAATTTTTTGGGTTGTTCCCGAGTAATTTGGGRCCCTGGGCGAATTTAAAAATACAGGCCCCTAACCTAACCAATTATAGAAATTGAAAAATATACCTACATTGAAAATTTATTACAATGCTTTTCTCTATACCATTACAAGACCATTTAATTTTTCTTGCAACATTGTTGCCTCTAGGGTAGTCAATTTATAGTTAAATTTTTTAACTTTTAATTCAATTAGAACTTAATCATTTCATTTCAATATGAACTTTATCACTTCGTTTTTAAACGAAACTTTGAAAATTGTCAATTCACCATGACATGRTAAATTTCAATTAAAAAATATCTCAAAAATAAAATAAAAYWTTCATATAATTTTAAAAAAAGAAAGATAATTAAGCTTCAATTTACATTGTTTAAAATTAAAGGTGATCAATATTAGCCTGACCYGTTGACCTGTCCCGYCCCGCCCGARAAAAGTGAGRGCTTTGGGTAACCAAAAATAYCAAATTTTAGTTCAAAACCCCGACCCGGCCCGCATAAGYCCGCCTTGACCCGTAAAACCCGCTCATTTCGRGTGGGTTTCAACTAGACCTTTTATATACAAGCCCAGCCCAACAATGTCCATTTGATCACCTCTATTTACAATATACTTCTTGTAAAATCAACAATTCAACCCAATGAACTCATTTATAAAATCATATTGACAATAATTCAAAATAAAAACTCAAATTTAATTTCTATATAAAAAAGATTAAATTCGAAYAAAAAACTACTTCCAAACAATAGGAATGTCTTTTTTATGGAAGACGAATTTTGAGTTTTTCAATAATGAATTGTGAAAGGAAAAACATTTGGGAAAAAAACTGGAGAAAGAAAATAAGGAACTAGAAATAGTGTGAATGAAATTTTGGAAATGAAAAGATTTTATGTGTGATTAATTTTTTTGGAAGAAATATGCGTAATTAGTGATATTAGTGTTGGAATCTGATTGTCTCAAATGTTGTCAATTGACGTGGATGGGAGATGAAATGACATATCTCATTATATAAGATGAAGGAGAAAGATGTGTCCCCTTCAAAAATACAATATACCCTTAATGAAAATAATGTCCTTTCTATAAAAATAAAAATAAAAATTGAAATTAAATTAAAGGTCCATTACCATATTAAATGCAATTTTCTAATCTCTGCATATATATAAAGATGGAATAAAAATTTGAAATTTCAATAAATGTTCAATGAAGTTGAACTATTGTTTTTTACTGACATTTATAAATGAATTGGCATGAAAAATTGAGTAAAATTAGTTGGACAATGTAACTTAATTAATATAGAGAAAACGAAAAATTTAACATGAATTTTACTAATACTTAATATTTTATCCTAACTATAGTGATTATCATTTGGTATCGTACTCTCTATTATGTTAATCAAACTTTTCTACTTTATCAAAACTATACACAATTTTTTCCACTTTATTTAAGCACAAGTTTTCCTCCGTTCTATACATCTCACTTTTAATAATACATTAAATTTTTTCTAAAACAAACTAAAATTAAAGACGAACAATTTTTTTGAACAATTTTTTTTCCAAAATTAAAGACAAACTAAAATCAAAACTATACACAATTTTTTCTACTTTATTGATTAAAGACGTAATAACAAATAAAATTAAATTCAGTACTAATGTTTGTAACACGGACAAATAACTAATTGATGTGTACAAATATGTTAGTTTGACATACAGGCATAGCTTGCAAAAAAATACTAGTTATTCATAGTTAGAAGCTGCTCCTTTTTCACCTGAAAATTTTGTTAGGAGATTAGGCAACAATGTTAGTTGCACATAAATTAGCAAAATTAAGTAGGAATCATAATGGCCTAGTTGTTTGGATGGAGGAAGCTCCTGAAGAGGTGAAAGCTTTTGTAAACTCTGTTGCATTTGGATTTTGGACGTTTGTTATATATCAATTCCAGATTTCCAGTTCAGTTTCTATTCATATTGGTACTCAGTATTTTTTAGATAAAAATACTTCATGCCATTTTCAGCTCATTATGAGTTAATGTCATTTCATGTTACTAGAATGTGTCGGTGCTAATGCATCGGTTGATGATATTGTATTTTCACATAACTTAGTCGTTATTATGACTTATAATTCATATTTTGTACTCTACTCCTTTTGTTTTGTAATTCTTTCAATTCTTAGCTTATTATTAATTGTGAGAGTATAATAACCCAATAAATTGCATAATCTCCTGCGATTTTTAATATTTTGTGCAATTTTATCACTGGRATKATTTTTAATATTYTGTACATTATTTTATTTTGATACACTCTTCCTCTAATCTATTTTTGCTGAAGGGAGTACATCATTTTTGTTGAAGGGARTAYATCATTTAAGTGTATAGCTCTAACTTTAATTTATACGTTGTAGTTTTTTGTTAGTTTTAGTTAATTGATTCTTTCAAAAAAGTTAGTATTAAGGTGTATAACTCTAATTTTAATTTATACTTGTTATTTTTTGTTAGTTTTGTTAGTTTATTAGTTGATCGATATTGTCCAAAAAGCTAGTACCCATTCAATAATAACAAATAGAGTTATAATTTTGATCATAAAATACATAGAGTTTAACTTTTAAGTATCACATATTAATAAAATGTTATTTGATGTAAAAAATATATAGAAATAGCTTTTGTTTAGGGAGTGAAAGTTTCGTGAAAAAGAAGATGATTAAAAAAACCTAAAATAAAGGGAGGGATATGAGGTAGTTAATAAATGTTCACTTTATTTAAATCTAGAGTAGCAGTTATTTTTGGATTTATTTATATTTATTTTCATATTTTTGGATTAATTGTGGAAGCAGGATTTGGCTTCTGCTTGATTCTCATTAAAAGAGAATATCTTTTATATATAGATTTCCATTTGGATTCCAATCAGTTTGGTTTACCTAACGGACCAACATTCTCCTATGACTCATTTAGGTGGTGATTTTGTCGCTCCTCTCCCACTCATATGAACAGTGTTTCACATCATTTATCAAGTGAGAGGGAAAACATGTTTAATAAGCTTGTCAAGTCACGTCTTAATGAAAAAATTTTCCCTCCAAAACATATAATTAAAACATTCTATTTTAATTTATTCTTTTTATTTTTTACAATTTTTACCTCCCAATTTTCAAAAATAAATAATAAATGCAATTTTGTTAAGTAATATATTAAATTAGTTTAGAAGTACACTTTTTAAGGAGTATATTCAATGCCTCATCATTTACTCCTTACCCTTTTGATTATCAATTCATCATCTTTCTTTATAGTATGATTACTATCTACTTTATAGTAATTTTTTCAATTTAATCATCTTCTAACAAAATTTTAACAATAAAAATATTATTTGTCAAAACCGTGCAACGCATGAGATTAATCTAAGAATTTGTCAATATCGCGTATCAATAATTTCTTAAGTAGAATAGTCCCTCTAAAACTACATTTGACATTATTTTTTAAGATTTTTAAAATCAAACCTTTTTTAAAATACAGAGTATTCATTTTTCCAAGATGTTAGCTATTCATATTTTATTAAATGAGCAAAATAGTTCATCAATATATCAAATGTCCCATTTTCTATTTATCATTTTAATTATTAATTTTTCTTATTTCTACTATGTAGGCCATAATTGTTTTTTTATTATACTCTAACAAAAATTTAATTTAATCAAATTTCGTCTGTCAAAACCGTGCATTGCACTGGGCTAAATCTAGTTTCATATATAAAAAAACTTCATGCCATTTTCAGCTCATTATGAGTTACTTTCATTTCATGTTATTCCGATTTGGATTCCAAACAGTTTGGTTAACCTAACGGGCCAACATTCTCCTATGATTCATTTAGGTGGCGATTTTGTCACTCTTCTCCCACTCATATGAACAACAACACATCATTTATCAAGTGAGAGGGACAAGAGTTTCAAAATGCTATCTCTAAGCTCTCCAACCCCAGAGTCCTGGATATGCAGGACATCTCTTCTCTCAATCTTCCCTCCCTGGATATTTCTGTCGTTCCCTCTCCCAAGGAAGTAAAGGATGCTCTTTTCAGCATAGGAGCTTTCAAAGCTCCTGAGCCAGATGGTTTTCATGGCTTCTTCTACAGAAGACAGTGGAATCTCTTGGGACCACAACTTACTACCTTTATTTCAAATATCTTTGCACAAGGTGTGATTCCTCCCAGTCTCAACAAGACTAATTTGGCTTTGWTTCCTAAATGTGATATCCCTGAGTCTGTTAAGAGTTGTAGGCCTATTGGGCTTTGTAATACCTTGTATAAAGTAGTGACMAAAATTCTGGTGTCTAGGCTGAAATCTTCCTTGGGTCYTCTCTGATCTCCCCTAATCAGAATGCCTTTGTCCCTAATAGAGGAACTGATACCAACTTTATTGTGGCCTCTGAGATCCTTCACTCTATGAGTAAGCGAAAGGGTAAGAGGGGTTGGTTTGCATTTAAGATAGATTTGGAGAAGGCTTATGATAAGCTTGAGTGGGACTTCATTAGAATGTGCCTAAAAGGCATTAATTTTAGTGAGGGATCCATCAAACTCATTATGAGTTGCATTACTTCTACATCCACTACCGTCTTAGTTAATGGAAAACCAACTGCTCCTTTTCTTCCTTCTAGAGGAATTAGACAGGGTGACCCTCTCTCACCCTACATATTCATTTTGTGTATGGAATGGCTTTCTAAATTGATCCACTAGGAATGCGAGGAAAGAAATTGGACTCCTTTCACCTTGGAGTGGAGTATAGTCTTCCCTTTCATGCTTTGGTTTTTGTGGAAAAGAAGGAATAAATGRGTTTTTCAAARAATTAACATCACTGCCCAAGCCTTTGCTCAACATGTTCTTAATGCCTCGAGAGAGTTAACTAACTTTGGCCTTGATCACCCCCTGTTAACTCGGTCTCTATCCTCTAGTGTGCCTTCCAATCAGCATAAGTAYTGGGTTCCTCCTCCGCCTACCACTTTAAAACTCAATGTTGATGCTTCATGGGACAAAAATACTTGTGTTGGAGTGTGTGCAGGTGTGGTTCGTGATGATCAGGGTCAATGGGTGAAAGGATTCCTTAAAAAAGTATTGACGGGTTCGRCACTTATGGCTGAAATGCTTGCTTTGAGATKGGCAATGATGGAGGCGATTGCTCAGCAATGRTCTAATGTCATCTTCTCTTCGGATTGCAAGGAAGGAGTAGACTTGATTGCAGGGGACAATAATCTTTCATCTAATATGGTAAACCTTGCATATGACTGTAGGGCACTGAAGCGACAGCACTTAGGATTTCAAATTCGGTTCAAAGGGAGGACCTCAAATCAATTGGCAGACTGCTTGACGAGGAGCATTGAGCAGCTAGGATGTATGTACCACCTTTACTCCTATGTATTTGGATTCTTGTCCGCTTATTTGTGAACCTCTGTATTTGTATGAGCAGCAAAAAGCCATGGCTTGTATGGCTGCTGGACATACTCTTTCTCCTGTGGATGGTGTAGGATGACTATGTTTGCGTTTGATCGTTTAATTTAATTTACTGTCCTTTCTTTTTCAAAAAAAAAAAAAAATGCTATAGAAAATGAAGTGTCAAAATCATTTCCCCACATTTGTTAGTTATTGTAAGTTTGTTACATGCTTAGATGGTTGTTGCTATAGGACCAGCGGTCCATCACGTCCCTTCTAATTTTCTAAATGAAGTAAGTTGTACTTGTGGTGGTTGTAAACATGATATCAACTTAGGGAACTATAATTGCAACGCAATATAGGAATAAGATGTGAGGATAAAATTATTTTTTTGAGAAAAAGAAAAATATTCACTCCATTTGGGTTTTTTTAGTAACATATACCGAATCTAATAAAAATATCAAATTAATAGCAACAATGAGAAGGAAACAATATAGGATATGTCCCGTTTAAAAATTGCAATTAAAAAAAGGCAAAAGCTAACAAGCGTTTTCGGAGCGTTAGATAAGTTAACTAAAATTGAAAATATTTAATGAACTTAAACATTAATTACACTGATTGCCGCGTGATTTTGGCATGAATTCCAAGAATTATACTATTTTAAGAAATATATTTAAGTCTTAACTAACGCCCCGGGACGTCCGTTAGAAAAATCATTTAAAAAAAACGGTTAAAGTAAAATACATACTCGTACTTCCTATCAAAATGCACTGACACCCAGTTTTTGGGATTATTGATACAAAGTGCTGCACAGCTGCATCCATCAATCCATCGTTACCATCTTCTTCCCTGTGTTTCACGGAATAAGAGCACTCAACAAAGGATGCTTGAATTCTAAAATAAGGTAAGCATCATTTTTTACGTACCGAGAATGCTGAAAAAGGTTGAATGTACTTTGTACTCATTTGTAATCAAGGGTGAACGGGACCGATAGTTCGATACCCGGTCTATTTTAGAGGAACCGGAATCGGATCCARAATCGACAAGGTCCTAGTATATTGAATCGAAATCGGACCTAACTTAAACGGTTCCTAAATTTTGGAATGAGGTTTTAGTATTGGCGGAATCGGGTCCAAGATTGGGTACCCAGTCCGTGTAATTTGTAAATTAATATAACATTTGCTGACTATGTCTGGGACCGAGCATCCGATTCGTGTATAGTTAATTTTAGAAAAAAAGAACTAGTATACTTTAGTAATTACAAATTTACAATAAACATTTTAACTTAGCACAAAAAAAAAGCATTTTCACTTACTTGAATTTTTTTTATGGGTTACAAAATTATAAGAARATAAGTTGATACTCAATAATATGGTCACACACCGGGTACCTTGTGCCAAACGCGTGTCCAATTAGGCACCAGGTCCCAAATTTTACTACCATAACCGAAAGCATCTATAAACGGGCCCTCTTTTTTGGAGTCAAAATCGACCCGTTTACACCTATTTCGGGTCTTGAATCACTGATTCCGATATTGAGTGCACGATTTTTTTCTCACCCCTATTTGTTATGTCTGACTATTGTATTATTATAATAGATAATTATTTGTCTTTGATTAGAACATTCAACATCTATTTTTAGGTTTTGTTTATTTGGATTGAATTGAATCTACTTCGTAATTAAATCAAATTTAGTAATAATAATGAACCGAATTAAGCCTTGTCCATGGTTCAAGCATTCGAATTAAGCGTCCGCCATGATCCAGACACCTAATCCAGACAACTCATTCATGGTCTAGACACATTTTCATGGTGCAAACAAATAAAAAAAAAACGCAACAAAGACATTAAGGTAGTGTTTGAAAACCATGAATTCATTTAAAATGAAGGAGTTGAAATGTAGAATTTGAAATCTGAATTAAATTCAAGAACTTGAACCCTAACAAACATTTAGATCCAAATGTTAATTAGTTTATGAAATGTATGTGAACTTTTTTCAATATTTAGAATTTTGAGAGTCCAATGCAATTATACGAAAATACTACCTTCGTTTTTTATATGTTCCACTTTAGTTTTTGTGTTTTTTGTGGTAAATTTTTTGTGTAAGTGATTAGGTGAGTAAATGGGTACTTTAATAAAGTGCATGAGACTCAAAGATGAGAGATGTCGTAGAGAAAAGATAGATGTTGTGGACCCCAAAAAATTGAAAGTAAATAGAGATTATAGGATTATTTATTGTGGTTCCCATGCTTGAAAGGAAAAAAAAAAAAAAAAGCAAAGTGGAACAACTTTTGTTAAATTTCCGTTTTTTAAAAACTAGATCATATCATCTAGAAAAAACGAAGAAAATACATGGTAAATAATCGACAACAGAAGGTATTGTATGTATCAGATGGACAATAAATTTATTGTGCATCACATATAGTGACCCTTTATATCAATATAATAACCCATTTTATCAATATAGTAACTCATTTGCACGTACTTTACATCAATATAGTGATAGGGTAACTATAATTTGATGCAAGATAAATTTATTGTACATCCGATGTACCTAATACTTTGTCAATCGCCAAATGTTTCATTAAGAAAGTACTGTACTATCAAGTCTTAAAGGAGTGGTAGATTGACTTCTAAGTCTTCACCTTATAAAGTTTGTTGCTCACTTACATACCATTTTAATAGGTGGTACTAGGGGTGAGYAGAAAATTCGGGTACTCAGTACCGGGCCCGAAACTGGTTTTGGACTCGTCGGTTTCGACCTCGATTTAACTGAGTCCGGTTTTGGGGTTCAAAAAATGAGATCCGGTCATAACTGGTTTCGATTTCGGGTAATAAAATGTGAGACCCGACACCCGGTGGGTACCCGACGGAATCGATACCGGTTCCAGGGTACCCGACCCGATATTTGAAACTGTTATATGAGGTAATATATCGGGTACCTGGTCCCGCTCACCCCTAGGTGGTATTGTTACCACAATACCTAATAGGGGGGACTATTCTCTTTGATTTTTATTAATTGCTACATTTGTTTTTTCACAGTCCCAAAACATGACTTCAAATTATAATATTTTTATTTTTTAATATGAAAAATTAAATAAAAAAATATTATATCTTTGAAAAATACACGACAAGACAAGTCAAACAAGATTCACATGACGATATTTTTGTTCATGTGTATAAAATTAAAGTAAGTCATGGTTTCCAAGTAAATAGTGTTATTTGTCAATGTGTAACATACAACTATTTAAAATCGAAGGGAGTCACATTTAGCTAGAGGTTTCTTTTAATTTGATAAAGTACTTTTAATTTTGAGTTCCTCCTTGAAAAGAATAAATAAAAAGAAATCAAAAGGCAGTATCAATTACAAAAACAAATGTTACATGATTTTAACAAATTTTCATTTATAATGCCAACAAAATTTTCCTTAAACAAAAATTGAAATAACAACTACGGACTACTAAGAATGGACAAATTGGTCCKAAAGTTTTGGATCCAAGTTATAGCATCTTTTTTTTGCAAAATGTAGAGACCATTAGACCAATAATAATGTCATGCATTTTTTTCTTCCACTTTTAGACTCCGTTTGTTTTGAAGGAACTTAATGAATTATATGATTACATAACACTTTTTACATACATGCTAGTTAGCTTGAAAATGCCTAAAGTTTGTGTTGGGGAATTTTTGAAATAGGCAAACGCAAACGCCAATTTTGAAAAACATGGAAACATTACTAAAATTATTAAAATAAATTAAAGATTTAAGTAAGAAAAATTATAAAAACTGTTTAAAAAAAAAGCGAATACCTTTGATATGTAATACAAATAAAATAATAAATTAAATTATCTTAATTAAAATTAAAGACGTAAAACGGAAGAAAAATAGTTATTTATTAGCATGAAAAACGACAGTGATGAATTTTCCGGATGTTTTAAACAAGTTTCCGAAACGTTGAAATGTCGGTCCCAAAAATTTCCGTGCTTCATACGCGGTAAATGCATTGGCTATATATATCCATTCACGTCTACGGTCTAGTTATGATTCTTCACACATCTACATGCACAATTTATCATTTAGAGCAAGTCAAATAACCATGACACTCAAAATGTCCACATTTTCCCTTTTATTTTTCTTCCTTTCCTTCCTTTCATCAACAACACWTGCTCATTCACTCCCTAAGAACAGAGTCCAAAGTCTTAGGAAACCATGCAAGACCATGGTTTTCTACTTGCATGACATAATCTACAACGGTCATAATTCCGAAAACGCAACTTCAGCCATCGTAGGGGCGCCCGCTTGGGCTAACAAAACCGTCCTGGCAAAGCAAAACCACTTCGGTGATATAATCGTTTTCGACGATCCAATTACGCTTACWAATAATTTTCAGTCCACCCCAGTAGGCCGCGCCCAAGGTATATATTTGTACGACACGAAAGCAACGTTCACGTCTTGGTTTGGGTTCTCAATTGTGTTCAACTCTACTGAGCATAAGGGGTCCTTGAGCTTTGCCGGGGCTAACCCTGGTGCGTACAAAACAAGGGACATATCTGTCATTGGAGGAACCGGCGATTTCCTCATGGCTCGCGGTATTGCTAGCTTCACAACTGATGCCATTGAAGGAAAAACCTATTTTCGACTCCGAGTTGATGTTAAGCTCTATGAATGTTGGTCATCCAAGCTCTAATCACACAAATTAAGCTCGATCATTTTATTTTCGGATGGATTTCAAGTGTACGTGCAGTGTTTGTTGTTGTTCCTGTTAAGGACATATAAATAAATTCCTTCAATCTGGTTCATGTTAATTAAGGATTTGAAATGTATTTGTTTGTTGTGATCAATGGTGTAATTTGGATTTTGGATATATTCCAAGATGAAATATGATTGCTAACTATATATGTATGTTATGTTGAAAATGAGATTTATATGTGGTAGATCAATTGATCAAATTCAATTCCAATCACGCAGTAATATATACTGCATATGAAGTGGAGTATATTAATTGAGAAGTGTATCATTAGGAAGTATTGGCAATAAAGAAACTATTATGAACCAAACAATAAATTATAGGAAAATTTTGTCCACAACTCCCATTAAAAAGGCAACCTTTGTGAATAACTGTCATCATTAAAAAAATTTGTTGTTGTGCCACGAATCTCATTTTCTTTGTTGACCACTCCCAAAGAGTATTTGACCACCGCCATAGGGTGTTTGATCATCACCAAAGGGTGTTTGACCACTGTCAAACGGTGTTTCCAGCATTGACCGACCAAAGGGCGTAGCCAAAGTGTGTTTCCGGCGTTGATGGAGGTGTGGTTGAGGAAGGAGGAGGGTGAAAATATGGTGATAATAGGGTGTGGATGACCTCCGGTGGCCGGTCGATGCCGAAAACACCTTTTGACAGTGGTCAAACACCCTTTGACGGTGGTCAAACACCTTTTAGCGGTGGTCAAACACACTTTGGCAGGGGTCAACAAATAAAAGGGATTCGTGGCTGTTGTGGACAAATTTTTTTAATGATGGCAACTATTCGCAAAGGTCGTCTTTCTAGTGGAAGTTGTGGACAAATTTCTCTAAATTATACTGTGATTACAGTACTGGAATATGGTKAATATCAACCTTAGCCATTACAGTGAAAGATAGTATTACGGAGTACTTGCTATTATGATTTACGACCGATCGCGTTTTGAGTAGTTGATTGTTGAAGTCCTATGGAATTAGATGAACTTCCATTTCAATTCAATCAGTACTATTACCAGAATTATAGAGTAATGTAAGAGCAAACATTTGAATAATGCAAAAAGAATTAATACCAAATGATTTAATACCGCGTCCATATACATACTCGAATACTCGATCATCAGTCACTTGCCCTGGGTTCGTTCTACAGAAAAGTCTTAGGATTTCATAACAGCATATTTGTTTACTTAAATACATTTTCCTCCCTTTTAACCAGAAAATTAAAATATAAAAAATTTAACGAGTATTACTTCGTACCCTATTTCTAGATCCGCTACTGTATGTAGCATATTACTATATTAGTTTGACAACTTAGGCACACCGCGATTGTAACTGTAACCCCTTATTCCAGAAGGGTAGCCCATTGTTACGGGCTTTGTGGACCATCCGAATTGCAGAAGATCTTTCAGATAGCTCCATGTGATGCATTGCATAAACTACAAGCCCTTGTTTCTATTCTGTACCTTGGGAAGCTTCAATTAAATCGATCATTGTTGGGATATTATTCCTTTCACTATGGAAGCATGCCATGATTCGGAGTTGTGAACTCCGGTCTATTCTTTGAATTGTCCAAATGGGGAGTGTTCAAGGTATCGAAAACCAAATTTGAGAGTTGAGACCACTATATAAGGYTACGGGGCTACTCCCCTCATTGCCATATGGTTTTGAGGTGGAACCTCTTTGATCTTGTAATGTGGACTTGCACTCCCCGTGACGGGCGCGACCCAGACCTGTTTGTCAAAACCAAATGGACATTTTCATTCACCCAATCCACACTTTTACAATCACTTTCATTTCATATTATTTCGATTTGGATTCCAAATAATTTAGCTGCTATTGTGACATACTTACTATGTCCCTTCTTATTTTCTAAATGAAGTAAGTTGTACTTGTGGTTGTAAACATGATATCAAGCAATCAACTTAGGGAACTATAATTGCAATGCAGTATTGGGATAACATTTTATCCTTTCCGGGTTTATTAGCAACATCTATCGAATTTGGAAATATCAAATTAATACTAACAATCAATCAATACTAGAATTAATTATTAAGATTTATAATATTTTATATTAATATTTATTAATAATAATTTTTAAAATTAATATWTATTTATAACTAATTCGGACTATTTGGATTGTATTGGACTTTTTGAACTCAAAATTTTTGAGTCCAAATCCAACCCGAAAATTCGAATTTCAATTTTTTTTAAATCCGAAACCAATCTAAATTTAAAAAAATTAAAAGTCCAATCCAAATAGCTTATTTGAATAGTATTGATATAGACTTTAGACTGAAGTCTAAATAGTGAACACCCCTAATTGTGACATACTTACATGGTTGTTGCTGCAGTGCCAGCAACCCATCCTGTCCCTTCTAATTTTCTAAATGAAGTAAGTCGTACTTGTAGTGGCTGTAAACATAATTGCAAATTTGCAATGCAGTATGGGGGAATATGGGGATAAGTGGATAACATTTTATCCTTTCCAGGTTTATTAACAACATCTACTCCGTATCAAATTTGGAAATATCAAATCAATACTAACAATTTTTTCCTTTTGTTTTACATGTTATTTCTTTCAATATCTCTTAATCAGATATATCACACACACTCTTTTTTTTACTTCCACACTCACAAATCACAACCAAAGTTTGTCTAATATTAGACAATATAAAGTGTGTGCGTCCCRCTCAAAATTGCTGTTAAAAAAACGGCTGAACTAAAAATACATAGACACCTTTCTACGATACATAGATACGAGTAACTTACAAAAATGCATATACAGTTTGAGTGTTTGACACCCATTTTTTGGGATTGATACAGAGTGCTGCACTGCTGCATCCATCAATCCATCATTACCGGATTGAGATTCGGTAGAGTTCTTAAAAAATTTACTGAGTAAAGTTCAAACAATCTTAATCAATGGTTTATATATGTTTTGTTAAAAATCTCTCTCTTTTCCCAAAAATTTCAACAAATCTTGAGTCTTTGATTTAAAAATATAGGATTTGGATTGAACTCTACTTGATAGAGTTGTTATAAAACTCTACCGGATTTGTAACAACTCTACCGGATCCAAATCCATCATTACCTTATTTTCCTCATGTTTCATCGAACAAGAGCACTCATCATTACCATATTTTCCTCGTGTTTCACCGAACAAGAGCACTCAGCAAAGGATGCTTGAATTCTAAATAAGGTAAGCATCATTTTTTTTAAAGAGAATGCTGAAAAGGCTTAATGTACTTTGTACTCATTTGTAATGTCTGGCTATTGTATTATTATAAGCCAAAGGGAGTAAAATTATTTGGCTTTAATTAAAACAGTCAAACATCTACTCCGACCTATGATTCTTTAGATTGAACTGAATTTGAATTGAATTAAATCGATCGAGTAATAATAATGAACTAAATTAGCCCTGTCCATGATTTAGGCGAATATTTAAGTGCTTGTCCATGATTAGACGCCTAATCTAGACACCTCGTCATGGTCCAGACACATTTCATGGCGCAAATAATTCCAAAAACAATAGTTACATGATTATGAGTATCGCTTTTGAATTGTTGAACAGTCAATTGGATGGATTATAATATGTATATATTTATTGAAGTATCCATTATTATCAACTATAGTGTGAAAATCAGTAAGAAAATAAGGTACGTTATTAAGCCGTTTAGAATCGAAATCGCGAAGTACGAGAGGCACGTTATCTGTAATCTCAATCAATATAAGTTAACTGGTGTTACATACGAGTATAACACTAGCTTTTTATGCACGGATGCGTGCAATTTTTCTAACATACAAATAAGTGTTTAAATATTTTGGCCTTCTAGCCTTTTATGTCGAAAATTTGTAATTTGTTTCCATTTTTTATTTATAGAAATTTTTTGTATATCAGTCAGATGCTGAGATCAAGAAAATAATGGGAGCTGTTCACTTTCTCTTATTATTTTGACCTTATTTCATCCCAATGTTTTGTGTTCTTAAGCATATTAATTTTGTAGTATTTTTTAAACAATTAAAAAAAACATTGTCGTTCACTGTTTTCTTGAAATTGTAAAAGTTCTGATTTTTTGAATAAAATATGCCACAATTTTTACAATGTTCTTTAAAATTCTTAACTAAATTAAGATCTTAACTTTATTGTTTTATTGCATATTAATTTGTGTTCTTTTTTGAAATTGTTCTGAAATAATCGTGGTCATTTAAACTTCATGAAATTTAATGCATAATGTGATAAATATGCCTTAAGTTAAAAAAATCAGAGGTCGATACACATACGTGTGTGAATTGTTATGAAAAATGCCGCAATTAATGGAGTCCTATGCAAAGATGTTGCAATGAAGTGTGACAATTGGTTGATGTGGAATTGGTTTAGTTTTGAGTTAAGGATGTGAAGATTTTAGCGTAATGGTTGTCAGTGTTGCAAATTTTTTGATAACGTGCAATTGAATTGTGCAGTAGGATTAGAATTATTGTGCAACTTATATTAAGCAATTTTTGTGCTTAATATGTGATTTCTTAGATATGTGTAATAATATTTCATTGATTGTCGTAGGAAATTGATTTTTTGGTTTTGATTTTTTTAGGTAGTTATTTTGAAATTTCGTGGAATATTCCTGTATTGATTTTATGTAACTTGATGACATGTAATTGTAATTTGCCAAAGGGAGGGGGGTAGGGTGGTAATTTAATGGGACACCACCGAGACCCCCTTTCTCTTATATAATAGAGATTCTTTGGAATACCTAATAAGATTGACATTTTTCGATAATAGAGGTCAAGGTGAACAAGACATGAAGAATATCTTCAACATGATGACTTTTAGTTACAGAGTATGACTTATGACCAAGGATGGATTATATGATTACTTAACACTAGCTAGTAGCTACATACATACATGCTAGGTAGCACGAAAAACAGCTACTTCCTCTGCATCAAAATAAACGCAACGATTTATGTCAAATCGTTGCGTTTATTTTGATATGGAGGAAGTAGAAGTTTTTGAGACTGATACATTTTGGAAATAAGGAAGCGCCAATTTAGAAAAACATGAAAACATTACTAAAAATTTTAATAAGAAAAATTATAAATGTGTTTTTGATAAAAGCAAATACCTTTGATTTGTTACACAAACAAAATAAAACTTAATAAACAGAAGGTATTGTATGCATCAGATGCACAATAAATTTATTGTGCATCAAGCATATAGTGACTATTTATATCACTATAGTAACCCTTTATATCAATATAGTGACCCATTTCACTTTACATCAATATAGTGATAAAAAATAAGGGTCACCATATTGATAAAAAAAGTTACTATATTAACCAAAAGGGTCACTATAATCTGATGAACAATAAATTTATTGTGCATCCGATGTACCTAATACTTTGTCCTTAACTAAATTATCTAAAAATTCAAGAGGAAAACAAAAGAAAAATAGTTGTTCGCTCAGTTGTACGAAAAAAAAGATAGTGATGATGATTTTAAGTTTCCAAAACGCTAAAACGTGATGCTCCAAAAAAATTCCGTGCTTCATACGCTACAGGTATGGCTATATATATCCATTCATGTGTACTGTTTAGTTATGACTCTCCACTTATGTACATGCACAATTTATCATTTATACTCCGTAGCAAATAATCATGACACTCAAAATATCCACACTTCCCCTTTTATTGTTCTTCTGCTTTCATCAACAACTTCATCATCATCACTCGGTAATAATAAACTTCCAAAGAACAGAGTCCAAAGTCTTAGGAAACCATGCAAGAGCATGGTTTTCTACTTCCACGACATAATCTAAGGAGCGAAGGTTGCCTGATTTCATTATAATTGATTGTCCTGCTGGATTGCATGCTGGGTTTATTATGCGATTACGCCTTGCGAATGAGGCGGTGTTGGTTACGACACCGGACATTACGGCGTTGAGGGATGCTGATAGAGTTACTGGATTGTTGGAGTGTGATGGAATTAAGGATATTAAGATGATGGTTAATAGGGTGAGGACTGATATATCAAGGTAGAGGATATGATGTCGGTTTTGGATGTGCAGAGAGCATGCTTGGCGCTTTTGGGGGTTTTCCTGAGGATTCAGAGGTTATTCGGAGCACGACAATCGTGGTTATCCTTTGGTGTTGAACAAGCCACCTACATTGGCCGGGTTGGCTTTCGAGCGCTTGGCGGCTTGTGGAACAGGATAGCCATGCTGCAGGCGAGGATGGTGGATAGGGCGCCTAAGAAGATCGGTGGATAGCTGGTTGTTCGCAAGTCTCCCTGGTTTGTTGGGTTGTTGTTGGTAGTGGTTGGTCTTGTTTTAGATCAGTGGATAGTGAATGAGATCGGCAAGCTCAATTAGTAGTTTGATTTTGTATACATATATATCATCTTGTTCTTTAAAGCCTGTGTTTAGAATATTTTAATGTAATTGCCGTTTCTCCTCAAAATATTTCAAAAATTTGGGCCTGCGCACACGATGAATATTTGAACTTTTTTGGAAAATTAACGGAACACTAACTTCTGTTAGGAAATGTGTGTGTATGAATTACTTTTCGATTTGGGATACCATATGATTTTTAGAAAAGTTCAGTGATATCACGTCGAATTTTTTGAACAACTTCGGCGTCCCCATTGAAAATCTCTATTTTTTATTGTTGATTTTTTAGGACAGTTTTTATGAAATTTCGTGAATATTCTCTGCATTTGATTCCGTTATTGATTTTTTAGGAGTTATAAAACTTGATGGGCAAGTAATTGTAATTTGCAAAAAAAAGGGGGGGTTGTTAATTTCGCCGGGACACCACCGCGACCTCCCCTTCCCTCTATATATAATAGAGTATATTCTTGGCGTCTCAAGACATCAACGTAAGTTTCTTTTTATCTGAGATGATCTGGTTAAACATAGTTATTAGAGCCTTGTGTGCGATAGAGGTCATGGCGTTCGAATCTCATCTCAGGTTTTCTTTACTAAGTTAAATATTTGCGCCCAAGTATAAAAGGGTCAATGCTGCATCACTTTCCCGTCAAGGGCATATTCATGTGAGGGGGAAGTGTATAGTGTAGATAACTTTCCTGTTAGCCTCACCATCAGCTTTAAGCTCATGCGTTGAGACTTAGGATATAATTATACTCTTACAAAACTGTAGTAGTTTGACTCACTTTGATTCTTCTTTCTAAATTTATGTGCGTATATTATGAATTTATGTATTTCCAAATTCCAATTCCTGTATCACATTATAAAGGATCCGGACAAGAAAACTATTTAGATGGAAAAACGAAAATTTAATAATCACACCTTTTGTGGTCTTCTCATAATAATCCCCCTTTCACTTAATCTCAAAAGAATCCCAACTTTTAATCCACATATTCTCAATATTGTATCCTTGTTTAAATATAACCTACAAAAGACAGGTAATCGCATCCAGATTAACCATGTTGACCTGTTAATTGATATTTGACTACCTAATTTAACTGACATTACACTATTATACACCTTACTAAAATAATAAAAACTAATTTATGAATGAAAACAAACAAAGCAACCCACCTCTACCCATCCCACAGCTCGTTTTCACCAACCCATCTTCTCCC
>SNQN01002652.1:42547-71036 GCA_008642245.1 Bassia scoparia | reverse complement strand
CAAAGTCAATCCTTTTGAAGAGGTGAACAGCTGCACACGCTCCAATGTCATGAACTCGAGAGTACGCCTGGATCCGTTTCAGAAGCGCAATAGCTCCCTTATGTAATTCCTCCAAAGAAGAGAAGGAAAAAGGAAGGAAACTYTAGTCAATYTCCCTACACCTCYCCGCAGTAACCTTTGTGAAATACAAATCTGCCAATTTTTTCATGCATTTGAGGGCAGTAATATCACTAGGGTTACTCAGAAGGGCAGTCTCCCCAGTGTGATTAAAAAGAACAAGTGCACCATCAAAGGTCGAACCTAGACCACCAACACCAGAATGTTGACGAAGTGTAGTCTGTAAACTAGTAGACTGCACTCGCAARGCAAGAAAAGCATAGTGCCGAACTAACATCACCTGCAAAATAAACACCCAAACCTTCATACGCAAAAGGCAAGARGGCAAGGCGTCATTGCCAATTACCAAAACCAGGTCRCGAAGTGGTGACAATACACTCTAAAGAAGCTCGAAAGGCCATATCAAAAGAGAGTTGAGCCGCCTCATAAAGATGAGGGGGACAAGTAAGTATAGCAAAATAGAGTTTTGAAATCCCGATATACGCACAAACAAGTAACATCTCACATTGAGGATCGTCATCAAGCTTAGCAACTGCATCTATGAGAACAATGGTATTCGACGCTCCCTGCGAAACAAGCTCACCACAAAATGAAGAATCCGCACTTARAGGACCATCCAACAACCGAACCCCTATTACTACTATCATTATGTATTTGTACATAACATATATTTTTAATATAAAACAATAATCGAGCTTGTTCACGGGTTTTTCCAGACGTGCTTGACATAAATCTTTTTGACTCATTAAWATTTCGAGCCAAGCTCGAACTTGAATTGACCAACAACAAGCCGAATTTTGGTCGAATTTTAATCGAGCCGAACTCAAGCTGTTTACGAATAGACTAGACTTATCTATCATAACCCCATCTTCCACCAATAGCTAAAAACAAAAGGGAATTTCACTATGGTGATGATATTTGTGGCGAAATCCCAATAGTAGTGATGTGTTTTTTTTTAATTGCATGTGGTAGTTATGCATATGAGTTTTAATTTTCATTCTCAACCGTGATTATAAGGAGATTTTCTATTAAGTAGGGATTGATCCGATCATTTTTTTCGAATTTCGACCTCAATTTGATTATAAAGGATAAAAGTGACCCCGAAACGTTAATAGGTATTTTTCGAACTTATCTAGGCTTGAATTAAAGCAACCCCTTATTAGGTCAGATTGATTTTGGTCTATTTTTTGAATTTCGATCCAATTCGACCATAAGGGACAAAAGTGGCCCAAAAACCTTAAATAAGGTAGTTTTGGACAAAATTTTCTAGCATGTGCTCCCCTACTTTACGGAAAATCCCCATATAATCACGATTGAGAATGAAAATAAAAACACATCATTATTATTGGAATAAAAAAAACACATCATTACCATTAGGATTCTGCAAAATCTCATTATTACCATTGAGATTTCCCAAACAAAACACCAACAATATTACACATTTTCACTAAACTTCCCCTTCACCTCCCATCATTTCAAATTTCTTACACTTCTATGCCTCTATACTCAATCCTTAAAATATTATCATTTCCATTTTCCAACCCCATTAATATTTTTAATTCATTCTTTACCGTCCACCACCTTTTTAGTCACTGACTCACGATGTATCATAACATCATCAAATTCAAAATCTTCATTATTTCAATAAGAAAACGTTCAAATATGAAAGAGAAAAAAAATAAATGTATTAATTGAGGTAGGTAAATCCGACACATAAAGTGTGAATTTTTTTTTAAGAAACACCCAACTTTCATAAATAATTCACAAAAAATTACTAAACACATGTAACAGCAAGCGGCAGCAACCGGTTACATATCATTTCACCTCTAAAAAACCGTACCTCTAGCAATTCCTACCAATAATTAAAATCAAAACAGGTTTGGTTTTCACATTTGGTCAAATTTTGGTTTCGAGTTCTTTTTTTGGTTATATCCACCTTTCTGGTCAGTTTCCAAATCGATATTGGATCTAATTTGTTTTGTCAGGTATAGTCACTCTATATCATACATCGTCAAATTCAAAATCTTCATTCCAATAAGAAATCGTTCAACTATGAAAGAGAGAAATAAATACATCAATTTGAGGTAGGTAAATCTGACACATTACTTCGTGAAAGTGAAAAAACTTTTTTTAAAAAACACCCAACTTTCGTAAATAATTCCGCTAAATATTATTAAAAGTTTAAAACACATGCAACCAACAACCGATTACATATTCATTTCACCTCGAGAAAAACCGATTTACTTTATCAATCCTTGGCCTCCACCAACATCACACATTTCACTCACTCCCCACCATTTTCACATTATTTCTTACACTTCTACACCTCTATTTAATACAGTAGTTCAAAACCCTAATTTTCATTTCATCAAATTTAATCATCCTACCACCCACCAAAATAAAATTCATTGCTTGTGTTTCATATTTTTTTTTCACATTGGTAAGTCCTAGAAATGAAGAAAGGACATTGAGGTCCTTTTACCGCGGGATTCCCAACGACTTTTCATATCACAAACACACACTTCTACTTAGCAACTTTGTAAAAGACAATCTTTTGAAGAATCCCAATTTTAATTTCATTTTTCAATTTCAATTTCAATTTCTGTGCCCCCTTTAATCTTTCACCTTTGATATCTCCGCTTTTTAATTATTTTTTCTCTCTCTCTTCTATCATCACTCACTTCACTAGTACTACTACTTCTCTACTATTCTTGTATAATTTCACCCCATCTCAAAAATATCATAAAAATCTTATCTTTGATCCCTTTTTTTTATTATTATCCTTGACATTTCTTATGTGAAAATCAGACTTATCAGGTATTAAAATCCGATGATTTTTATTTTAATTGTTTATGTTTGATTTGATTATGATAATGGTTAGGTTCAATTTGTGGAAGTTTATTGCGTGATTTTAGTGAAATTGATACTCTGTTTTTTTCTGTTAATTTTTTGTGAGGTTGATTGAGTCTTAATTTGGTAGATTTTATTAATAAAGATATTTCTGTTTCTGGGATTTTCCATTTTTGCATGATTTTCTACTTTTATGATCATTTTAATTTATTGCCCTTTTCAAGTAATGATCTTTTTTGCTTCTCTTTTCACACAAAAACAGAGCCCTTTTTCTCTTCATATATATACCACTCATCTTTTCTGGTTGATTGTTTCTAATGTTGAGTTCATTTTGGTAGCAGATTATCATTTTGTTTTTATTTCATTTTTATATTCTATAAAAAATGAGTTGAATTAATCAATTTTGTTAATCTCATTTTTTGATGTTGATTAATTGTTAATTGAGTAGGTCAAGTGTGGACTAAGTGAAGTAGATTACCTGGTCTTCTGCTGTGCTGACATCACCTCGTGGTCCTCGTGTAAGTCTGTTAAATCCTTCATTTCTGTTTCATACTCATTTAATTCTCACTAATTTAATTATTTTTATTGTGTCAAAAAAATTATTTTATTTGATGTTATTTGCATATTTATTTTGGTGGGGATGAGATGAATAGATGATGATATATCATTAGATATATGAATGTTAGGCCCACGTTGTAATTATTTTCAAAGAATTTATTGTCATACTATGATCATCAATTCATCATAGTAAGTAGGTGAGTGAGCAGGTTTGTAATGTTTGTTAAGGGTGGATTTGATCATTGGAGGAATGGGTAGGGGCCGGCTCTTATACACATCTAGATGTGTATAAGAGACAGCTCTTACCCCTATCGTTACTCACGTAACATGGCATTAATAGGCTCACAATTGAAAGGCATATAAGGAAAAGAAATCACTTTGATTTCACAGTTGTGAATAAGTTGTGTTTAGTGATCAGGTAAAATGTCAGGCATGGTAATCAAATAATTTTTTTTGTTGTTGTAAGGTCCCAGAATTCCATCAATTTGGATAACACTTGCGGTTTCAACAAACTGCAAGGAGGCACAATGAGGAAAAGGGGCCTTCATCAGTCATTACATCCGTTCGATGATCATCGTAAGAAACATTTCCTCCTCCATCACAATCCTCCTTGTTTCCATTCTTTTTTTTTTTTCATCTTGATGATGCTTCATGACTTAGGCTGCAACTTTAAAATATCATGTACTTGTAAGTTGTAAAAGATCTTGTATATATGAATGCTTTTTCAAGCATTCAGCATTAAAAGCAGATTAACACTTTCTTTTCTACCTAACTTGATTGATTACCATTTGCTACATTGTGATGTTATATYCTTTTAAACAAATATTTAGGCGGAAAACTCAGTAAAATGAAAGGCTTCGTGCTAAAKATGCTCTGATATGATTTTTTTTTCCCCTGCTGTTTTGCAGCCTTTGAGGTATTTTATAATGGTTTGTGGAAAACTGTGGAGCGATTAAGAATCAGTTCTGGGACTATAACTTTTAAATTTTCGGAGCACGGTTATCTATTCGAGGAAAAACATTTCCTCTCCACCCTAAGGCTACGGCCAAGAAGAGCAACTATGAACGACTGCACCTGTGTATTAAGACCTGGTGCTGATGTTTCTGTGTTTTCAACTTCTGATGATAATGATGATACAGAAGAAGCATCCGAAAAATCCCCCACAGTAAGGAACTCAAATTCTTAGTAATTTMTTACTCCGCTGTTTAAAGAGTATTTTTTAATGTCTTAAAAGTCTCAATAAATAAGCTATTGTAAGTCTGCCCCACCTAAGACTTCCAAGAGGAAAGATTAGCTCATTGATAAASTCTTTGTTGAGAGCACCATGTTGATTAATGTAAGCATTTTTCTGATATAGGGATGGTTTGATGCGAGAATAACATCCATTGAGAGAACTCCTCATGGATTTGAATGCAACTGTAAGTTCTACATCAAATTCTACTACATCAGTGACCATGCTGGAACAGACAGGAAAAAACTAAGCAAGGAAGTTGAAACTGTTGGGATTAATGACATATCTATTTTTCAAGTTCTCGAGCAAAAGCCTTCAGAAAATYCGCATTATAGGTGGAACCTTGCAGAAGACTGCACTTCACTGTCAAGGACAAAATTATTTCTGGCAAAGTTTGCAGCTGACATCTCTTGGCTTCTTGTCGCATCAGTCCAGAAACAGACTGTATTTGACGTAAGGTCAATAGAAAAGTTAATCTACCAAATTGATATGAAATTTCACTTCTACTCAACTGCTGTCCACTAAGTTGGTGTTAATTTCAAAAAGAGCGACATCACATTGTCAGCAATATTTCCATTTGTTCCTTTGACATTAATCAGCCACCACCACCTGAACAAGAGGTGAAGGAAAAAATAACCAACTAGCACTCTACGAGCTTATGGACTTGAGCGATCAAAACGTCGGAATGTACAGCCTGAGCGATACCTGGGTGACATTGTCTTTGGGGACTGATACCACCCACTCAGAATAGGGTATAAGTTTGGAATCAGGAAGATTTAGCCATTGTCCTTGTCAATGAAGATGATACAAAACTTTCTGTTTTAGAATCCTCCACAGAGTCTGAACAAGCTGCCGAAGCCATCCTCCGGCAAAACTCATTTATTCCAAAAAATTGACTTGATGCCAAAAGAAGAGAAACGTATCAGAGACATCCAAGGAGAGGAGCACTAAAGATGGAGATGAAGTGAACGAAGCAAGAGAAGGATAAGAAGGGAAAATATGTCAAAAAGGACAAAAAAAGCAAAGGGAAATGCTGAAAAGAGGAAGAGGGAAGGGGAAGGGAAGGGGAAGGGGAAGGGGAAAAAGTAGAAAGGAGAAATCGAGTAAGCATAACCAACTTGCTATTGTTCCTCTCCAGATGAAAGCAATCAAATGCCGCAGAACAAAGTCATCTCTTAATGAATCCGTCCAAGCCTCTGAATATTGATGATGATAATGCCCCTTAAAGTTCTACAGAGAAGATTCAAAGAGCGCAGATCGAGGATAATAACATCAGCAGCACGTACAAAGAAGATATCCGACTTGGATGCTTATATGATAGAATATATATGGAGAAGGACCTCAAATGTTAGATCATACAAAAGAAAAAAACAACGTCCTTCAATTTTTTCGGCTTCAAGAGTGATAAGAACTCTGAGATCCATCTAGAAAAAAGAAAACATTAGATCTTGCTGCTTACAACCTTATCTCAACTTACATGAAGAACATACAGCTGACAATAGAGAATAAAGAGCCAATTCCTACTGAAGCATGGAAAAATCTTCAAAGGAGCTCATCTATTTATGAAAAGAAGTTGCTGATGAGGACGTTCCACCTCCGAGCAAGAAGAAGAAAGTCCGAAACTGAAGTGTTGTTCAGAGAAATGGAACTTTGTTTAGCTTCAGCAATTTCTTGATGAAGAGGTACCATTGTCATTATTCAAGTTTGCTGGGTTTTTTTTTTCCCTCCTTTACATTCCTTCTATATAAACTCTATTTTTCAAGAATGCTACTTACATACTAAGCTTGTTACTTGATGTTCAGAATTCAAGACTGGAGATGGTGATGAACAACCGGAAAAATTCTTCAAAAACGACGTTTTGTCAGCATGTGTTACCATAGATGATGAGATTGGGATACTATTCGTTTATGTGGATATGTTATCACTGAAATCAGAGATGTCACTCCCCCATTCGTAAGTGAATCTGAGGCTAACTGTTTAAACCTCTCTTTTCATTACATTATTAAGGCTTGCAAAACAAAACCCTTAATCCTTTGTTGGAAATAGTCATATTTAGATATGACATATTTTACTAAGACCTTGTGGAATGTTGAGTCCATAGTAAACAAATTGAAGAAATGAAAACATAATATGAATATATACAAACAAAATCATATTAACCTCGATCATACATCTTAGATGGTTACATGGATTGATAAAACATAAAATCTTTCAATATGTTTCAGAAGTAAACAAATAGTAGTACACTTGAATTAGTTATAACGGGAGATATTTAAAATTCCATCTATTTTCACTACTATTACTCTAACAGTTGCACTTTATGTGCTCAGTTGCGTCACAGATTTTCAGCAAAACAGGAAAGAAATGATAAGATCGAAAAGGATGATACGGAGCATAAGCTGCTTGATGAGGCATGCGCTGATCTTGTCTATAATCCTCTTCCTATGACACTCTTGTGTCAGAATCAGATGACATTGTCTGGGCGTCTAATCCCAAATATAAGAAGAAATTACATGAGCATCAGAAGAAACTTTCGATTTTATGGAGAAATCTTGCAGGGTCTTTGATACCTTCAAAAATGGAACCATCAGGCAAGAATGTGGGAGGTTGTGTAATTTCTCATACTCCCGGTGCTGGAAAYACTTTTCTCATCATCGCTTTTCTTGTAAGTTTCTTGAAGCTATTTCCTGGAAAGAGGCCTTTAGTTCTTGCCCCCAAAACAACACTTTATACGTGGTATAAGGAAATTATTAAGTGGGAATTTCCTGTCCCGGTGTATCAAATACATGGCCGAAGAACCTATAGGGACAGAATCTACACGCAGAAAACTGGAACGGCCTCAACGACTGTAGTTCCAAATGGAGATATCATGCATGTTCTTGATTGTTTGGAGAAGATACAGAAGTGGCATGCTCATCCCAGTGTTCTTCTCATGGGTTATACTTCATTTTTGTCACTCATGAGAGAAGATTCAAAGTATGCACATCGTAGGTACATGGGTCAAATTCTGAGGGAAAGTCCCGGGATTTTGATACTTGATGAAGGGCACAACCCCAGAAGCACAAAGTCTAGGCTGAGGAAAGCTTTGATGAAAGTTGACACGGAATTTAGAATTTTGCTRTCTGGAACATTGTTTCAGAACAATTTTGGTGAGTATTTTAACACCCTTTGCTTGGCAAGGCCGAAATTTGTCAATGAGGTGCTTCGTGTGCTAGATCCGAAGTACAAAAAGAAAATTAAGGGACAGAATAAAACACGAACTTCCATAGAAAATCGAGCCAGGAAGGTATTTATGGACATCATTGCAAGGAAGATAAACTCAAATGAAGAAGCAGAGAGAGCCAGCGGACTAAATCAGTTGAAGAACATGACGAACAAGTTTATCGATGTATATGAAGGTGGGAGCTCGGAGAACCTGCCTGGCCTTCAGAGTTATACCTTAATGATGAAACCTACTCCTTTGCAACATGAGATTCTTGTGAGACTTCACCAGCATATGAATGTGGCTCGAGGATTTCCTTTAGAGCTTGAGCTCATGATRACCTTAGGGTCCATTCACCCATGTTTGCTTAAAACTGCKGTTTGTGCTAACAAGTTCCTTAGCACGGAGGAGCTCCAGAGCCTCGACCAGTTTAGGCTGGACCCAACGAAAGGGTCAAAAGTTAAATTTGTCCTAGGWCTTGTCCAACGATCTATCATAAGAAGAGAGAAAGTTCTGATCTTTTGCCACAACATTGCACCGATTAATCTCTTCCTTGAGCTATTTGAGAGGATATATGGTTGGAGGAAAGGTCATGAGGTTCTCGTCCTTCAAGGGGACCTCGAACTCTTTGAGAGAGGACGAGTAATGGACAGATTTGAGGAACGTGGAGGGCCGTCTAAGGTATTACTAGCTTCAATCAATGCATGTGCTGAAGGTATTACTCTGACTGCTGCCTCTAGGGTGGTCTTGTTGGATTCTGAATGGAATCCCTCAAAGCAAAAGCAGGCCATTGCTCGTGCTTTTAGGCCTGGTCAAGAGAAGGTGGTCTATGTTTATCAACTCTTGGTTAACGGTACATTGGAAGAGGATAAGCATGGTAGAACGACATGGAAAGAATGGGTTTCATGTATGATATTCAGTGAAGAGCAGGTGGATGATCCTTCAAAATGGCAAGCAGAGAAAATCGAGGATGCGTTGTTAAGAGAGATCGTAGAGGAGGATCATGCTAAGTCTTTCCATATGATTATGAAGAACGAAAGGGCTTCTTATGAGAACCCTTTGAAGGTTATTCATGAAGAATAAGATCACCATCCTTCAGAAATTGTACCATGTAAGAGCCTTGGTTGTTTTTATTGTTCATAAACTTGTGGCCTGGGTTGTTTTTTTTTTTTTTATTGCCCTCAACATTATCTACTGTACTTCTATACTGATGAATTTATTGCCCTTAATTGAGCAGAATTGTCCAAGAAATGGTGGAGGATAATAGCCGACTTTGGTATTTATATTAGGTACCCTGTCCAGAACTCCGGAGCTTACTAGGCTTTGATTGATCCAGAATTGTGTCGATATAGGCTCCGATAATAGTTTCTTTAGCGGGGATGTAAAAAAATAAGTATGATTATGTAATCGTAAACTATTTGGGAACACATTCTGCATTTTCCGTGTTAGTGATGCAGCAGTTTGTGGATGCTGATAATGTTAAGTAATGTGTATTGTTGAGTATTGTGTTAGCTCAGCAGCTCACATAGCCTGAAAGGCTGAAAGTGATGCTAGCAATGTATATTGTGTGTCCAAAATTAAGGGTCTTGTGAGATTATAATGCTTAATAAAAGAAATTCACTGTTGCATGCCTATTTTAAAACTGTCAGATTATGATAAATTGGTGTTTTGAACTGATCACAAATAGTTATATATATTGACAATTTCATGCAGTTCCATCTAATATACAATGATATAAGTTGGTTAAAGTCGTAAGGCGTGAATCAAATATAATAACAAGTTGGTTAAAGTCATAAGGGTGAATCATATAAATGACCATTGATTTCCGCACTTACGTCTCCACTAGAAATCCGCGATCGCTAAATTGGATGCGGAAATAAGTTGTCATCTATAATAATACAAGTTGGTTAAAGTCTAAGGCGTGATATTAAAGTGTCGAAAAATACCTCCGACCGATTCGATTGGTTGATATTTTAGAACTGTCACTTGATGAGATTGTAGGCATACTTAGTTAGCTACTTAGCTTAGTGCAACTGTGAAAGCAGGCCAAACGGCCCACCGAGGAATTTGGCTTATTCAACATGGGCTGATGGTGTTTCCCATTCTTTTTATAAATATATTTTTTATTTTATTGTACAAAAGAATCACAAAAACGGTAGATAACTAGATATTTACAACGGGAGGGGACTACAAGAATTCAAACTCTTGATATCTAATACGAAGTATCAAAGATAGAGTTGGAGCCACTGCTACAAAGTACAAACTCCTTCCGCAGTTTCCCTTTGCTTATGATATGAGATTATGACTTATATTGACTTATGAGTCTATGACTTTGAAAACACTCCTTGCTTAGAGTATAATTTTTTCTAAAATTATATGTTAATTGATACTAATTAAATGTCTAGTTTTTTTCCTCTTAACCAATAGTAAATCTTCAAAATTTTCTACGGTATACTTAATCAGAAGTATTGATGCATCAAAGTACAATAAATTTATTGTGCATCCAAGCATATAGTGACTCTTTATATAATATAGTGACCCTTTATATCAATATAGTATCCATTTAACTTTACATCAATATTTCAATATAGTGATAAAAAAATAAGGATCACTATATGATAAAAAAAGTCACTATATTAACGAAAGGGCCACTATAATCTGATGCACAGTAAATTTATTGTGCATCCGATTACCTAATATATTGTCATACTTAATAGTTTAGCTTTAATAATTACTATAGTATACTTACTAGTTTAGCTTTAAATATTTATATCTTTCAAACTTTCATAGCCTTTCTTCCCTACTTCTAATTTTTGGAGTGTGTGTGGATCTGAAAATGACATTTTCTTAATTTCTATTATTTCCTAATTTCCTGTCCAAGAATATAATTTTCCTAATTTCTATTTTTGCAATGTAAAAGGCGAATATTACGACATTTATGTGATAATATGATATGTTTACTTCAACTTATTTTCAATTAAGTGTAATTCAACTTAATTTTTTTATCAATTAATTTGTATAATGAATAATGATGATAACAATAGTAGTTATAATGATAATAATAGTAATAATAATCAAAACAACATACAAATATATGACCTAAATATTAAATTTTTTGCGGTTTTCCTTCATAAAACATCCATTAAATAAACAAAATTGAAGGTCCAGTAACTTTCAAAAGACACATATACAATTTAATTTTCAAAAAACAATTGATAAAATAGAGCAAAATAATAATGATTATGAATTTTTTCGCGGGATTACTAAACGAGAGTCGCAAACGACTTAAAAAAAAGTCACAATTTCGTACGATCTTCCGTTATTACCCTTGCCCCAAAAACAAACCCACCGCTTCGCCAACACCACCATCCAAGACTCATGTGCATCGCCTAACCTAGGCAACCCAACCTTGGTCTCTCGCCTAGTGTGGCGAGATAACACCTATTTGAAGTCACAAATTGCCCTCTCGCCAACCTAGGCGAGTGAGCCTGGTTGGCTCGCCTGGGTTAGGCGCCACCATTGGCGAGAGGGTTGTGTTTATTTTTTAAAAAAATAAAAAAAAATCAGCCTGTTGCGTGCTTCATGTTGGCGTGCATGGTGCAGCTTTGTGTGCGTGGCATGGTGCAGTGATAGTGTTCTGGGCTGTTGGTCAGTTGGTGTAGGGTTGTCGTGTTACTGGTGTTCGTTGGATAGTTAAGTGTTAGGAGTAGAGAAGAGGAAAGACGCGACGTTTACGGAAGTTCACACAAAATGCGACTTTATTTTAAGTCGTTTGCGACTTCGTTTAGCATTTCAGATTTTTTTAATGTAAATGTGCTAACTAAGACGCTCCATATACTCATAAAAAAAAGATAAAATCGCAACAACACTAACTATATATATTGGATGCACAAAGGTATGGTGCAAAAGGCATGCAACACCTTAATGTTGTGCCTTTTGTGCACCAAATATACCTACAGTCGGTGGCTTGGTACGCTCTTGTAGCAATTTTACAGCCCTCAACTATTAATATACAATACGTATGTATTAGCCAATTTTTACAACTATCAATTTACAATAACATACATAATAGATTAATAGTATAATGTACATACGATATACTTCGTATTATTAATTAGCAATGTACTTGGTATACCTTCAAACTAATACAATTCATCAGTGCATACGTACATAAATATTCCACAAAATCTTTCGAGAAGATGTAGTTGGTACTAATCATCACAACTTGCATATAAATATAATCATTATCATACAAAAAAAATAGACAAAAATTCAAGTTGCATATTTATTCTTCTCAAAAATAAAGCAATATGTATATTCATCTCTTACTTGCTACACTACTACAACACATGCATTGAACAATTGAACATTTACATGATTTTATTGATAAATGCACTTTCTCCTAAACTAATCCAAGTTTCTTTTTGACGTTTCAAAGATTCATTTTATGCAAGTAATTCCTGCAAATTTCTGTCTACTGCAACAACTAGTTCAGATTGACAAACAAGGAGAAAAAAACTAGCATTGAATTTGAATAAATCGAACATAATCATATTCTTCTACAATTTGTCAAAAAGAACACTTACCAATTGCACTGGTGAACTAAATTTTAATCAAAGTTGTATTATAACAAATCATGTTAATTACAACTTGCCTTAGATTTGCGTGTTTTAAGGGGGGGTCCAATATCCTCTAGTATTGATCACTTCCAACAGAAACTTCCGCCAAACTTTATGTAAAGTCTTATTCATACAGCGTCATTATCACACGATATTTTCGATCTATRTGAACTTATCTGAATTTATCCGGACTTATTTAATTTGTTCGAATKGGAGCGGACGGCACTTAGCTAACATGTATAGCAGCAAAAGGAATTGCATGCTTGGAGTAATTGAGCTACAAAGAGGCGATGAAAGAGGGAAAATGGTTGAGGAGATTGAAGGCTTGAATTGATTAAAGTTGYAGAGGAGAGAGAAAGAGAGAGAGGATGGTAGATTGGTAGGGTTTTTGAAATGAGATTCCAAGTGTGTGGAATGGAAACTGCAATGCAAGTTGATGTTACTGCATGATGAAAGAGATGTTCTAAACACTTATGTCATTATTAGTTTCAATCTTTAATAATAAGTGTACACTAGTTTAATTGAATTATWATTAGTACTAGGAGAAGCTGGTATAAACTCAAATTGTAAAGCATAATTTAGCTGCTACTACTAGTTGATCGAATAAAAGGCAAGGGTTGGTGCAACTGCCAAGGAATAAGGGCATACACAAAAACTTCAGTATACGAGATCCTATCTTATCCTAAATTATTTTCCGTTTTAAATTGTTAGTCTTGTTCGGAATCTTTTTGTGTGAAAAAATCGGTCTAAATGAGACGAACAAAGAGAAACAAGGAGATGAAATTTATAAACTTGACTTGATGTATTATTGTGAAGAGATGAGTTGAGTTGTAGTCCCTTGTAGATCTTCATCACCGGAATTGTCGTTGAAGCTCGATATGACTTTCCCCAAACAACACATATGAGTGTCTCATCATATTGAATGATTTAGAACATAACGAGTGATCGACTAAATGTGAAACATATATTGTCCACTTTCTTATATGACTAAGGGCATATGGTCTTGAGGCATAACCTTCAGTGGTCCAATGAAGTTTACTTTGGCTCCCCYTAGTCGAGTGGCACAACCAATGGCGGCCCTATGAAGTAGATAATACCATAATATCTAGCTAATGAATATATCAAGATCAATTCTACCATGTTATGAACTTTGGTAACCTAAGCTAAGATAAGAGTTTTATTTTATGGAGTAGAAGTTAAATATACATTGTGCAAAAAATAGATGTTACATTCGGAAAAAAATAAAATAATTGGTTGATTCACCGAGTAGATTACACACTCTTAATATAAAGTAATGATAATTATGTTAGTGGAGTCCAACTTAACATAAACACGCACTAATATTTAATAATTTTAAGTACTAGGTCGTTTACTCAGTGGGTAAATGTAACATGTCTATGGTAGAAGTCACTTAAATTTGTAATCGCCAAATTGATAAATTGCAATATTCCTAAATATATTTTCAAACCAAGTTGCTAATAATACTTCTATTTTTGGATGCAAAGTATTGAGAATAGTGCTTGGTGCAAAATATATGAAAATACTATACACATTATTAATACTCCTACTACATATTGAGAATAGTACTGAAGTTGCGTCATACAAAATTAAATTAATGTTGATTAATAATAATACTTGTGATTATAAATATAAAAAGTGTTAAGAAAAGCCCCATTGCACATGTAGACAGTAGATATCAGCCAACTTGCATGTCTTTACATGAATGAAAGTGTTTATTATCACAATTCACTAATTTGGTTTGAATATGTCCATTTAATTTGCTAACTCAATCTATTTTGCATTCTTACCAATGACTGATTACTAAAAAACTATTTAAAAAGTAGTTTTATATTAGCAAATAGATTATTGCTAATTTTGCCTATTATTAATTTGGAAATTGAAGAATATCTCTATTATTATTCTACGACGTTTCTACTCGCCATACAGTCACTATTGTTATAGATAGATTTATCCGTTCCTTTCACTATTTCCAATATATTTTTAAGTACGGTTAATTTGATAATTGAAGAGTGTGTGACCTCACTTATTCTACGCACTATACAGTCATTTATATTATCATATGTATAAATGTATAATTGTCCTTTTCAATTTATTTCCAATACATAGAAGTATCATCAATTATTGATCGAGAATTGGAAGAATAGTTCACTTATTCTACGCACTATATGTTCAATATTACAATAGTCTATTTGTTCTTTTCAATGAACGAACTTTAAATGGAGGATTCAGTATAAGATCAATACGTCAATATGAATATATGATACAAGTTTAATAAGTTAAAAAAAATCAACATCACTGTAATTATTTAAAATAACTCTATAATTTTATAATATTTATTTATAAAGATCATTTTCCGACGCGATTGATATAATGCAAAGTATAAGGAGTATATTCTTGAGAGAAAGAATATAGGTTGCTTTAATTAAGGTTATAACAATATAATGAACTTAGAATAAATTAGTGTATATTATAGCAGTAGATTTGTTTTGAAATTAAATAATTATATTCCAATATTAAATTATAATGAGGAACACAAGACACTAGTAGACTAACTAGTACTAGTAGTAGTTGTGGATTGACATAATGAAGCAAGGATTAGCTAGCCGGGGATAGCCACGATGAACTTAATTGTTACTCCCTAGATTGAATCTTCATAATTAATCCTTCTGTCATTTTGATTAATCATGTTTGCTCTTTTCTTATCATAAAACTTTCACTCGAGTTAATCACATGCATGTACACGAGCACTATACGAAGTCCGATTTAAGTAAACAATTAAACTTCTCTTAACACGATTAGTTTGAGTGAACTTTAAATAGATTTAAAAAAACTTTCGTGTTAGAAGATGTTAGTTGTCATGTGAGAGAAAAGAGAGAGAGAGTTAAGTATGATTTTAAATATCATCCTATCGTGTTAAATCATGCAATTCTGCTGAAAAATTTAATTTTTCTTCCATAAAATGAGAGGTTAAACCTCGACAAAACAAAAATATTCTAATATGTGGATCAATAATTCAATATTTCTCATGACTAATAACTTGCATTTTTCTTTAAAGACAAATTGACTAGCTACTTGATTTTTCTAAATAATTGATTGATTGTACTACTTGATGCCTTACTACGATTTCTTCAACTTGTAATATAATCCCTTCGTCCATGTATCCAATATAAATCGTCAACATGAATATTAAAAATATATTTCTTATGCCATTATTACAAAATTTGTCTATGGAAAACCACATCAACCCAATATGTAGTGGCTTCATTTTTTTTAATACATCAATGTTGATATTTACATGAGAGCGAGAGGTAGTCAAGTGGTTAAAGTTTCCTCTCGATTCATAGATTCTAGGATTGATTCTCATCTCTCTTTGTAACTCTCTTAGCACAAAAAATACGTTGAATTTACATGACAGTATGGATATGGAAAAGCTACACATACAACTCTTGTATGTAGCCCCACATACAAAACAAGTTGTAACTTTTGATTTGCTTAGGATAATGGACATTAATGGTGATATAGCTTTCATTAATTTTAATTACCTTCCAGATTCTCTTTTTTTAAAAAAAAAACTTACGGTGATGTGTTTAATTTTATATTGGTGTGTATCACTATCCATGGATATGTCGTGACACATTACGCATATATTATGTGGATATATAATAAAGAGCTTCAAGTAATATTTCCGCTCTATAAACAATGCTTCTTCCATATTAAAAAAAAAACTAGTATCCCCGAGCATATGCTTCGATTTTAGATAAAAATTTAAATTGTTTTTAAAAAATTAAAAATTGATATTTTTAAATAGTAATTATTTTTTAGATAGGTTTTATTTCTGACAAAAAATATTTTATAGTTTATGAATTAATATATGTAAAATATATAAATATAATTTTTTTTTACTCAAATCACATTTATTAACCTTCATTTAATGTTTTTTTTTACATTTTTCATGCTATAATTAATAAAATGTGTTTGAGACAGAAATTTAGGAGAAAATTTGAGAATGGAGATTACTTTAGTATTAGTTATAGATATTAGACTTTAACAAAATATGTCTCACATATATGATGAAATTGTAACATTCTTTTAAGACGAAGGAATAGGGCTGGAATTACCGACTCAACTCGTTTACTGAAACATGAACATGAAAATAACGGGTTTGGATTTTTTTTTGACAAATTTAATTAATTTTAGGCAGACGATTAGTAAAAAATGTCAAAATCAACAACCAAAAAAAAAAAGATGGAAGAAGAAGATGTCAAAAATCTGATAAAAATAAATGTAAGGAGGATAAAAGAGAGGTGACCCAAAAATAAACGGTGAGAGAAGAGAAATACAAGATCTACAAAATTGTCCGAGTTAATGTTACTTAGGTGGACCAGTCTCCACACACTAGAGAATAGGACATAGGAGTGTACCACATTATTAATTATTATTATTATTATTATTATTATTATTATATTATTAACCACATCTTTCCTATTTTTCAACAGTAACTTTTATTTTTGTACGACTGCCATCTCATTGGCTAACAGCTCCGCAATTGCAGAGAACCCCTATAATATAATATTATTTTATTCACAATTGACTTATATTTATTTTCGAATATTATAAATATAAATAGTAGCTTGAGATTGTGATTTTCTAATTAAATATTTAATAAAAATACTAATATAAAATGTGCAAGTTTGAGTAGTTGGGTAGTACTAGTAAAAGAAATGGGGCAATTTTTTTCCTAAAACCACGTCCAAGAAATTTTAATTTTTGTTGCAACTTGTTCTTCCCACTTGCTTGTCCGGCGTAATCTCGCCAGATAAGATCACCCCCCCTTTCTCCTCTTTCATTTCATTTTTATTCGTCCCTCTCAATCGTCACACTTACATTATTTCAGCCATTATTCATCATCCCGTTTTTATTCGTCGGAGAGTATTATCAGCAGAAGTATGCCATCTACTCTCCAACTCCAGACCTACACAACAGCAACAGCGACGACCAGTAGTATGACCACGACTTATGTGACCGATGCCGAGGTACCACCGGTCGCCAAGACCATGGCAGCGGAGATGAAGCCCTCGCTAGCGCAGGAGCTAGCGAGGGAGCTTTCCCTCTGCTGCCCGTGTCCCGACAAGGAGATGGACACGGTCGCTAGGTATCACAACCACGAGGTGGGTCCCAACCAGTGTTGCTCMGTCGTCGTGCAGCGGATCGCCGCCCCGGTTGAGACCGTGTGGGGCCTCGTTCGTAGGTTCGACCAGCCGCAGACGTACAAGCATTTTTTGAGGAGCTGTAGGGTGATCACCGGGGATGGAGCCCAGGTTGGGTGTCTCAGAGAGGTTCACGTCGTTTCGGGACTTCCAGCCGCTTGTAGCACCGAGCGGCTGGAGGTCCTCGACGAGGAGTCCCACGCTATAGGGTTCCGCGTTGTGGCGGGTGAAAGCACCGCCTACAAAAACTACCGATCCCGGCTGACCACTTTACACCCGTCCACATACCCCACCCCGCAAACAGCGAAAGTGGGGCAGAGGAATAATGATATTAATTAATGCAGCGCTGCTGCAAAGGAACCGTTGTGGTGGAATCATATGTGGTAGACGTGCCAAGTGGTAATACAAAGGAGGAAACGTGTGTGTTTGTTGATACAATTGTACGCTGCAACTTGCAAACTCTTACTAAGATCGCTGAAAGAATGGTCAGATCATCAACATCTTCTTCAACAACTAACAACAACACTTCTCCTTCGTCTGCTTCACCGTCTTCTTCATGTAAAGTATCATGAATTATTTCTCATTATTTTTAAATAATCTTGGACTATTTCAAAGATTTCTTTTTTTTAACTTTATTTGTTCTTTCTTAAAAATTTGTTGATACCCAAATTAGGATTTTTCTTTCTTTCTTTCTCTTGATCTTAATCTTAGAGAAAGAAACTGAAAATGTGGTTACCATTTAACACACAAAAAAAAAAACAGATGTTTGCTGCGAAGAACTATTCAATCTCATGAATGAATGATATGATGTTATTCTTCGTTGATTATCACTGGCTTATCACTGCTATCTCAGTTCGTTCATTTATATATATATATATTTATTTATTTATTCAGATTATTATTATTCAATTTGTTAATGATGAGAGAGAAATTAAACTTGACGTTTCAGAAAGAAAGAAAATGGGTTTCCTTCAATGTTTCATGGTATATTCCTGAATGTATTAGTCAGCTCAGATGTTTACACAACCTTTTTTTTAATGTAAAATTAACTTACATGCTTATTATTCAATCTACATTATTAATATGCTGCGAATACTTCCAATTCAACCATTATAAATTTCATGGATCAAATTAAGTTAGATTAATGTATTAATTCAGTAGCATTTAGCTTAGCAGATTATTGAATTAGTATTCAGGTCATAACATATAATTTGGTCAACTATAGTCATGTTAGTTTGTTGTATGTACATGAATAAATATACGGAGTAATTAATATAATTATTCAATTCTCAAACAAGAAAATGTCAAATGACATATTAAATAAATTAAGAATGTTCGATTAAAAAATAAAAGTTTTACTTTAATTCGAGTACTAATAATATTTATATGCATTATGAAGTACGGTGTTATCACATTTTAACCAATTCAAAGAAGCAGGCTTATTAGATTACAATGATTGACTTCTATTTACAACTTATTTAATCCTATAATTAAGGTTGTTATCACAAAATACTTAAGAATAAAGCATGCGTTATAAGGCCGGTAGAATATAAATAACCCCGGGGGAAAGGAAATGGAAAGGGGGTGGGGGGGGGAAACCCCCCCCGGGTTTTCTCCTTAAAAAAAAATGCGTATTATTATTGAGGCCAATGCAAGACGACTAATTAATTAAGTAGTTTATTTTTTGTGTGATGTTTTCTTCTTTATTGTATACCATAGTCGAAATCTTAAGATATATTGCACGATCGAAATTTTTAGAATGATGAAGTTATCCATAGTAGAGAAGCAAATGTATTATGTAAGTGTATAACATTCTTGGTTAAAAAATATATAGGAAGAAGAAAGAAATCTTAAAGACATTATGTGAAAATTCTTCTTGTTTATATTGTGAAAGTATGTGAAAACTCATTTTATTAACTTTCTTGCGTTTTCTCAAATAAATGCATGTGTAAGAGTGATATAATTTGTTGAAAGGTATAAACTATTAGTCCTCCCCATCACCTATTTTATATTTAGTATGTCACTTCTTCTTCTCCTCATTGTACTTCTTTTTTTTAATTATAATGGATATTCATAAAGATTAAAAGTTTAATTGGATGACCAATCTTTGAGAAGAATATGGATGAAGAAGAGGCGTGTAATGTTTACTACACATTATTCTTACTTTTATTTGATTATTATAGTCTAGATCATGACAAATTTATAAAATTAAATATTATACATCATGTTGTAAATTTGTGGATTTAACTCATGATCTAAACTTGTCGATCTGAACTGATTTGTTATTTGTATCGTCTCTATTAGAAGTCATGTATCATTTCACTATGATATCTGGATTTACTCTCTACCACTATATATCTTGATAATGTTAAGGAATCACAAGGACAATTATATGTATGAACAAAATCCATCAATTTTGTCCATACATATCAAGCAAGGAATGCGGAAAGTGGACATTATTGTTCATATTCTTCAATAGTTCAATGGATTCCCTAATGTGGTTTTGTACTCGATGATGATGAACGTTGTGATAGTATTGCATAATCCATTAATCCTTCGCCATAGTTTTTTTCATTACTTAGTTTACTTATTTAAAATTTTAACTGTGATTTACATTATCATAAAAGCAAGTGTTAGAATTTCCATGCTATATTTATCTCTTTATTTTTATATATATCGTGTAATTGCACGAGTAAAATCTACTCCGTAGTTAATGTTTAATAAAAGTTATGGTTTAATAGGCATACCCAAACGAAACCATTACATATGAGAGCTTTTTTATGCATATATAAAAATGAAATTATATCATAATGCTCCATTTATGATACGGAGTAGATTGAAGAATACGTACTTGGATAAGAATATGTGTCATGCATGATGCAGAAACATACACAGCCTATTATTATTACCCATTAAGATTGTACAGAGCGTTTAATATATATAAAAGAAGGTTATGGGTGTCCATTATTATAAAAATCACAAGTACAATAATAATATGAAAATTAAATTACCTAATTGTAATGGAGTTGATCTTGAAAATTTTGTGAGGGATAGCTGTGTAGGTTTAATATTGAGAAGGTACGCAAATTAAACTAACGTAAATTCGTAAATCAAATGAGGTTTTTGGAAGATTATATACATGATAGTTTTTCGATCTACGGAGTTATAATTTAATACAATACTTGTAGTAGGTTTTAAAACATCTCATCAATCGTATAATGTTGGTTTATTTTTAAAATTTATGATGACGAAAACTGTGTTAATTTAGAAGATGCAATAGACCAGGTCACCTGCCAAAACTAGATTTTATAGTTTTAAATTTTCAGTTACTATACTGTACATACCAAGCAATGAAAAGTTTCATACCACAAATAGATACATAACACACCGATATTTCATTTGAAGAACAAGCTAGAACATATTTCATATATATAATTACATAGACACAAATAGATACATATACACCATAATAGTATTTATTGCATTTTGAGCTCAAGGACACACTTTAGAAAAATCTTTTTAGTGACTTATTACGATCCGTACAATCATATCACTAGCGCCTAGCAATTGTATACAATAATGCACCAAATAAAAACGAATACTATCATCCTGCAATTCTATGTACAGCTAGATCGTTGCTGGTCGAGGGAGGATATCGAGATTTTTGACCAAAGTTTTGATTGAGTAGTAGTGCGTGCCTCCTTTCTTTTCACAACACCTTTAATTGAATTCGCCTGCTTATTGCATGCATGCATGTTGCATGTATATATGTCATGCATGTATGTATAATATGGTTTTGTTTAGCTTTGGAGTAACGAGTTACATATTTACAATTACAACGGGCAGAAATAGATCAGAGGAATTTGAAAATCTGATCACAGGGATCCAATGAGAATATCCTTAAAATAGAATGTGAAGACAATCTTGGCCCATATTTTTAAGATGGCGGCTAGGAGGCATAACTTATAGTGATATGCACGAATTTTTCATGAATGTGCATTTTTTTTTATGAAAATGACATTTATGTATAAAAATATGTCACATTCATGTATTAAATTATGCATATTTACTTTTTTTGTGAAATAAATCTTGACCCTGCATTCAAAATCCAACCATCAAGATTGCTTCTCACGCTTCTCATTTTAGAGATTCTTCTCATTTGATCTATATATATATATAATATAAATATATATATATAATATATATAATATATATATATATATATATATTAATATATAATATAAATATATATATATATTATATATATATATATATACATATAAATGATGATATCTCAAACTCTCAACAGTACGTAATTCAGTATATCGAATTATGAAAAGGATAATTTTGATCCACTTTTGAATAATTTAGACCATCTTGAATTTTAGGTAATGGAGTTTTAAAAGATGGTGGAAATAAATAAAGGTTCTAATGTTTAATACTAATACTCTTATACTTCAGTATAGAAAAACTTTATTATTGGTCAATTCTACAGAGAAAAATTTATATTATACTGTAAGTTAGATTATCTAATAATAACAAATTGAAATGTATATGTCAACTATTATTATTGGAGTAAAGAAAGATTAAAACTACTATTAGCTCAACCAACTATTGGTGCTTTAGAATTGCAAATTGTATTTAGATTACTATTTATCAAAGCACAAATCCAATTCATCTAATCTACTGTATGTACTTTCTCCATTTCATCTTATTGCATGTATAGTTGCAACTTGCAAGGGAAAATAAATAAAAAAATCTTACTGCAGATAAAAGAAACAAGGAAAATGACATACATAGTCCTTAAAGAATCTTAAAATGGAAGAATTTTTAATCAAAAATTATGTACATAGACAATACAGTTGTGTTATTTTGCCTTGTTTACAAATATTTCCATTATAGGGCTACATAAGTACATACGAAGTATAACATTATCTAAGAAACAAATAGATATATTTTGATGAAATCACGGAGTTCTGTTTAGACAATTTAGTTAATTATGGAAAATGTTAAACATAAACTCTTAAGGTGCTAAAAATGAAATAAAAATTTGAAACAAACATAGATAATACATCGAAATTTGTGTAATTTTGTTCAATTTTATATAGTAATTCAGTCAGTTCAAACAGCAAATTCAATTCAATTTAAACAAACTTATGACCCATTCTTTTGGGTTGAAGTAGACTTAAATGAATTGAAGTTGGTTAAAATCGACTGAATTGAATAGAATTGGGCTAAAATAAGTTATACTGAACTAAATTGAACGTAAGTAGGATGAATTGAACTGAACAAGCGAAGTAGCTAACTGAACTTAAATTCGCAGAATTCAAGCCAAAATTGAGTGAACTTAATTGGAAATGCCATAAAATTATGGCAAAAAAATAGGACTTTGATCAATTTAATTAATTCGGTTCAATTTCAAATCAAAGAAAAGGGCCTAAGTAGTACTGTGAAAAGGAATCTAAACAAGGTGATGCAAGTTGCATTTTTTTTTTCCAAATTTCCAAACACTCAACTTGCTTGAAAACGAAGAAAAAATGGAAAAGTTGAGCAAATAAAAAACGTTGCAACTTGCTCATCTATTCATCAATTTCTCCAAAATTTAAAACTTCAAATTGTGTTTTATTAATGCGCAAGTTGATATGCAAAGTACATTGGACATGCAATTGAATGAAAAATTCGATAATATCATTAAGCCACGTACTCGCTTCGTCTCATCTTCTTTAAATGTGATCGTGATCGAGTTCATTACATTACTATGAATAGATACTACTTATAGTATAACCACACGCCTTATTATATCTATATTATTTTATATGCATTCTTCTAAATTAAACTACTAATGTGAGTTACTAGTAGTTTCCTTGGCTTAAAGTGCATATGAAAAGAGCACCGTTATTTGAAGTATTAGTAGTAAAGTTAACTGCATTGTGTATGCCTTTTCCCCTCTCAAAATGCATCAATCAAAATCAAAATTGCTAAAGATTTTGTAAAAATATCTTGTTTTTGTGTTGCTATTTGCTTTAGGTGTGGATGTCAGCTAATTTTGATCAAATTTTGTTTGCATCGCTGCTCTTACACCTCCCTAGTCCCTATCAACGACAGACCACATGCATATAATATAGCAGGGTCACTCTATCCAGACTCACTTGATACTCATAGAAACCCCAAATATGTATTGCAATTTTTATTACAAAATTCTGCAAGTTTTTACAAATGTTTTTTAGACTAAATCAAATCAACACTCCGTAATTGACATCATATATAAATTTTTATTGATGAATTTTTTGACCCACCCAATAATTATCTGTTATCTCCATTAGATTATTGTGCTCTTCCTATTGGATGCATTATTGTTGCCATTCAATATGCATGCTTCATAAAATAATCGTATTTCTTTTATTTCTTTTTAAAAGTTAGATATTTCAGTTTTTTTTAGGGCTGCAAAATAGAAGTTGGCACCCACGTTCCACTTTTGACAAGTAGACGAAGCAGTCACAACCACTCACACGTTTCAAATTTGATGTTAGATGTTTATGATGACGAGTCCTAAGCTGAGCTGATTTGCAGTAGAATAACGACGTCGAAAGAGGTCGTCGCGCGTTGTGCAACATGAGAAACTGGTGAATGAATATATTCATATGATATGAGTGATATGATATTACACCTATAACACATCTTTTCTAAGCTAAGTGGACCTACTTTGTGTCTAAAAGGAACATGATGAACTTGTTTTCAAATGGTCTAAAGTTCAATTCATAAGATAATGACATGTGATAACAATTGGCCATTTCAAGCACTATCTGATTGTGGTTACGTTGGACTGTTCGATAGCTAGGGTAATGATCGATGTGGATAGGAAGAATCGAGGTGAAGGATAGCTTAAGTGGAAAAAAGTTCGATTTCAGTGATCATTCTCATCTCCCCTTATGATTTCTTAGCATCAAAAATTTAAAAATGATGAAAGACTTCAATTTGAAGATACTATTGTATTTGTCATGTTGTGCTATGCTCGACGTGTATTAATTCCACTAAGAAAGAACATGGAGGAGAGGTTCGAAACTGTGACCTCTTGTCACGCTGGCTCTATTACCATGATAACCGAATCATCTCAACCAAAGAAGTAAGTTATGATTGGACCCGATGAATATAATATATATACTCTATCAATACAAGTTACAACTTACAAGAGTCTGACAATTGTACGCCGATTTCTTTATTTGTATTATTTATTGTAACGAGAAATTAGAAATTTTCGCATGATATGATATAATCATTCTAAACATAATTCTCAATATGTTTTATGTCTTATATATGGTGGAACTGTGCACCACATCATCACATATTTTAACTTATTAACATCTTTGATATTATAAATACGGAGTATTATTCAAGGGAGCAAGAATCATACATACATGTCCATGGAAAATCTTATTTGAGTATTTGCATTTTATTTGATGCAATTTATACGTCATATTAATACGAGTATCATTAGTAATCTACCGAGATTTTATTAATTCAACTAAAATGTAACTTGATCAATATTAGGATTCGGAGGTTAATTTAATTATTTACTTCGTATAAGTTTCACCTTGAGAAAATATTGTTGATTTTTCAAAAATAGATTATCGCCTCTGTATAATGCAGGCAATGGTTATTAATTAGTTAATTGTAAGTATTGAGTCATAATCTTACTGATTTCGCGATACTTTAGAGTTTAATTAGAATCATTAAAATTTAAAAGTTGATTATCTAATTTATCTGAATTTATCACTAGCAAATTTAGCAATGGTTAATGCATGCTACAATATCACGTAAAAGAAACAGTTAAACATATAATATAATTAAATTTAATTTATTAATGTGAATTACAATGTTGCATTGGTTGTTATTAAAATGAATTATATTTATAATGTTATGGTGGAAGATCTTAGTTAGACATGCATCCATGTCTCCTCATTGCTGTTTTTTTTAACAAGATATAGTATAATGCATGGTCCCCCTTTGATGATCTTAGAATGCATTATAAGAGAAAAATATTTCACAATCATATTGTCCAGTGTCCATACGAAGATTCAGATTTAATATACATAGTACATTTGTGTAAAGCATATACTAGTATGAAGTACTCGGATCCGTAATATGTTTATCCACACTTACATATCAATCATTCAATTTCAATCGATCAGATCTTGATTTAGTGTTACTGCATGCATGTATTTAAGACTATTAAAATCTACCATTCTCACTTGTAAACAATAGCATTGTGATATTGTCCATATGCCCCGGCCCATTCGTGGTAACAACAATATCAATTACGAAGTATAAAAAGTATTATTACCTACATTTGGTTATTATTACCTTTTAGATATATGTAACTATTGCATTTCGATATTATTCAATTCACATTAATTAATTACTTCGTATTATATATTCATATCTAGGATGAGATTGAAAAATTTAAATTGTTCAAAAGAATCCATTTTTTTTCTTACTTTGGATTGGATGTTTAAAAGATGGATTTGGATTGGAAATGGTAGCTCCTCATCTCCCTTCCCTTCCCTTCTCTCTTTTTTTTTTCTCCCCTTCCCTTAACTTTGTTATTGATCCAAAAAGAGTGTAACCCTAGTCAGCAAAAGATCAATATTATTTTATGATTCTATTAGTAATAGGTAGACAACCTGTCGGATAGCTGTATTCAGATCATGTCCAACATTTCTCTAATTAACAAACCTCATACACGTAAGGTCTATTTTATTCACCTTATTTTTACTTATATGAATTTATTTTTTAATCTAAACTTATTTTTTTTCTGAAGTGAACTTATCTTGTTTTCTTTGAAGTTGTTTTGTGAGAGAGAAAAATAATAAGTATGTTATTTTCAACTTATTTTTCCATAACTGAAATTATTTTTCTTATCTGAACTTACATGAACTTATTTTTTCTTATCTGAACATATTTTTTATGAAAATAATAAGTAAAAATATGTTGAACAGAATAAACCCGTATTTTGCCCATTTTGTATGGAGTATTTTGTTTAGTTCATTCGATAAATAATGCAAGATATAAAATGAGTTACAACATGACGAAACACTTACATATTTCAATTTGTAGTGTAACTAAACATAATAGTTACATTTGAAAGCTAATCAGATCATTTCCAAGATCTAACACCATCATCATTTGTTATCATTAATCTCCAACAACTTCATAATCCTTGCATAGCACCAAAATGAGTTGTTGGATCTCCAAGAATCACTTTAAAACATACTTGTATGAAGAAACCTTACTAAATTATTAGACGAAATACTTCAATAAAGAAACTAAAATGGTAAATTCCTAATCGATTTATTGAATTTGCAAATCCAATGACATTTCTTGTAATTTAGGTTAAGTGAYGAATAAGAGTCTTTTCAAGAGATGTTTAGGATGATGTGATTTAACCACCACCACATATTTTAGTGGATTCCCTGWATTGATTAGGCACCCCTCAGTTGAAATCTTACATCAACGAGGGCTATTAGGCTTCTATTGATCGAAGGGACTGTACTTTTAAAATCCGACCTAATCCCATCCAATTGATAGAGAGTAGACCATTCTATAAAAATTGTGACACAATTAGTGGGTTGGGCTCATATATACATGATCATGTATATATTCATGCATATGAGCCCACTAGATGAACCAAATACAATCACCATCAATCTGGATTTGGATAGATCCACTGGAGTTGTTAGGATTAAACTCTTCATATATGTTAGAATAAATTGCTCAAGATGTGTGTTAATTATTATCGGGAATTGAAATCCACCCTCGATAGAGTTATATATAAACTATACTGAATTCCAAATCCAGTCAAATCTTGTAGCAAGCACACTTTTTTAACATGCAAATCCTTAAATTTGAAATCTTAATAAAAGTTGATCGCCCTAAGGTAGATTTTGAATCTTACACATTTATATGAGAAATTCTCGTTGGAAAACACAAATTAATTATAAAACAACAAAATCATATAATTAAATGTTCTCGAGCCTAAATAAATTCTACTTGTATATTCGTGATAGCGGCCACTTCAAGCAGCAACAGTAACAGAAGGAAACATCAAGAATATGGACAGCAAATAAGCATCAACAACGAACACAGGCCACAGCAACAAAGGATAGGCGGCAAGGCAACACGTACAATAACAATCGAATAACTACAGCAATTAGCAACAGCAACAAGAAGCTCCGAGCCCAACAGCAGCAAGACCAGCAACAACGACACCGCGATCCCAACAACGGCACCGAAACAGCACCGCCGAACAAACGAACTGATTTCCAGGAACCGAATTGTGATGACGGGCGAAAAATAATGTTGCTCGTCTGTTTTTTCCATCTATATATTATATGGTCGGGTTGGAGGAGGAAAATTTTACGTGGATCTTACACATACGATGATACGAAATAGATCATTTCGGTTCATGTATTCGAACCAAAAGGTAGATTCTGGTGAAAAGTTGAGAAGACAATAAATTGATTAGATTAAGACGGTAGCGGCAAAGAGAGAGAACAATGTGACCATGTGTTTGATTGATTTGATCACGTACTCATGAAGTCATGAGTGAAAGTTGGGTTTAGTTTGCATGCATGAAAAACAATATCGGCGCGGAGTACGTGAACGTGTAAGGTGTTGTAGGTGCTGG
>SNQN01002652.1:20054-42522 GCA_008642245.1 Bassia scoparia | reverse complement strand
ATTGCCCTTTTACCGGACGATTTTTCGTCGGTAACCAACTTGCCAATATTTTTTTTATTAAAAAATTGGGCCCCTTACCCCGAACGAATCTCGGTCGCGGTAAAGTCAATAATTTGTGAAACATTTTCTGACTCTTCCGACCGGAAATCGGCGGTATTGCTTTTGATCATGTGTAAAAAAAAGCCTCTAAAAAAGTTGTCAGACGGGGACAACTTTCCTATGTGCGTAAAAGCTTTATCATTCCAAATAAGATCAACCTAAGTAATTATACAACTATTGCTAGTTTTACTAAAAGACAACACCTGTGCATATGCAAAAGGTCGATGAGGGCTGCCATACTGTCCACAAAGTTCCAGTTAATATTTTGTTGGATGTGATTCTATGGAACAAATAAGCGGTGATGATCATAATCCTCCGACACGCGCATGAACCCACTCATACATCTACCATAAGATGTAAGTAGCTCCGTGGACACTCAAACCAACTCAAAACATCAATGACCCAACGGCTGTCGACGCGCCCCCCCAGATACGCTGCTACCCGACGCACTTCCATCCTCGTTCATCCGCTTAAGTTCGTATCACCTATGTGAGGCATCATACAGTCCACACTCACCCTAATATACGAACTACACGGAGGGGCCCGGACACAGGGTTTTTAAACGCTAGCAACAAGCTCGCAGAAAGACGTCTAACGACGTATCTCCACAGTTGGGGTGAGACAGGCGCCACAGCTTGACATCTTTGGCCGGCTTTCTGTACACAACTGCTCCCGTACGTATCGGTAGCTCCGCCCTTCTCAAAAAGGATTATTTGTGTCCCAGCCTGGCAAAGTCACGTAATAACACGAGACTTATCCTACACACAAAAGGTATTAAGTTATGGTCTTCGAGACCCAAGTCACTTTATGATGTTCCTCCATTAATTTATTTCCGTCTATATCATTACAAGTTTAACACTGACAAGAGTCGTGTCATATAAGTACGACGTATATTCTCTGTTCTATTGATTATTTATTCGTGAATACCGGTAAGCGATGTGCTCCCCTGAATATTTCGCTCAATTATTTAAATCATCTTATTACATTCCTTCACTAAAATATCGTTTGGTAATTCCTAATCATTGGTGGCAGACTGATGCACCCCATGTACCCAATTCACTTTTGACCCATTGTTAATATCTTTCTGCTGATTTATCATCAGTACCGGCTTTCCGTACACTCACCAAGTATTTTTTCCAAAAGGGCCACGCCAATGAGAATAGAATTATACCCCAGTCATGGACAATTATTTGCGTATGTTGATTATACTTTATGATGCCAATGTTACGTCATTAATTAATCGGCGTCTATTAGTCTACGAGTAGTTCTTTTAAACCCTATTAAAACATGACACTCGACGCTTAAACTTCTAGTTAGTGTAGGATTCCTTAGATGTTAAGATTTACTCTTATATACTTTCGTACCTCCTAATAGTTCACCCCTACGTTTAGCAGAATTCTCTCTGTTATATATCTCGAAATGTTATATCCGGCCTCTAACTCAATAAACCTACTCGGACGATTCGGCTTCTATATACATGCTGCGTACTACCTGTGTGGAGCCTGGCTCACTCCGTTCACTAGAATTGCTTCCGTCCCGATTGCATGCTGATGATACGTTTAGACGTTCCCCATCTAATTGATGATACTTTAAATTGATTATCTGATGCTTATCTGATATTTATCACGTGCTCAATTAGACCCATAGGTGTGCTGGCACCTTCGCTGTACAATTATCACTGTAAAGAAACAGCTGTTAAACACTATCAATGTCGTCGTCGTGAAGTCTTACTTTTACTTGATAATGTACAATTACGAACACTGACGTGTGTAGTTCTATCTTATAGTGTAGTATTGGAGCGATTTCTTCAGTTAGAAACATGGCAATCCATTGTCTCTCAGTTGCTTCTTTCGTTGACTTCATCAAGCTCACGACTTAAATATTGGTTATTTTATTTTGTTGAACATATTATGCTTAATGGCAATTCCGGTCACCACCTTTATTCTACATAAATGCCTATAGAGGGCAACTATTCCAATTTGCCTAATTATTTCATTTCCATACCCCGAATGCAGTTCCGAATATAATATATATCTAAATAGTACATTGTGTAAAATTCGACCAGGTTAGTAAGTACCCGACATCATCCCCTAAATACCAGTTTCCCATCTACACTACTCCTTCAATCAAATCTGGTACCTCCAGATACTTTGATTTTCAGTGTTCCGCTCGCATATTGATATATAGGATCTATTAATCTACCATTTCCCGATCAACCTCATAGTACAAATAGCCTGTGGAAAGAGTTGTCGATCATGCCCCCATTCCATTGACGACAACAGAACCCGCCGCAAACCCGGTGGATCTACATGGCAACGCGCTACGACTTTTACTATATCGCGAAGTAGTAGAGTCAACGCTCCAGTCTCGGCTATTCTAGCGATTCCTTAATGTTTATAAAAGAACGATATGGATTGGAGCAATAGGAGCTTGTGTGATTCTCCCTCTCCCCTTCCTCTGCCTTATCTGTTTCTCCCCTTGCCCTAGCCCGCTTAGAGGTGTATGGGATCCGAAAAGACGTGTAAACCTAAGTAGCAAAAGATCATATTAGTTTACGGTGGCTAAGTCAGTCTCTCTTATAAATTCTGCGCATAGTATTTATACTTTTAACAAATCATTTATTATCAAAGACAGGGATTCAACACTTTCATATATGGTAAACCCTACTCAAATCTCTAGCTACATCTTTCACAAGCCATTATTTCAAACATTGAAACATGGCGTAGCTTTGTTGTGATCTCAGTAAAAAAAAAGAACAAACAAATACTGCCTTTAAGATTTAGCAATCATTGACCCACTAGTATGGGGATTGAAGTTATTTTTAGGTGTATTTTGCTTGGGGTATCCTAAAACCAGGACTCCATTCTGGAAATTAGTTCGTCGACCGAGTAGTTACCCGCGGTAATTAATTGAGAGGCGCTCGATCATAAAATTGGACCAATCGCGGCGCCTCCGACAAACTAATGTCTAATTTTATGATATCTTTTCTATTAGTACATAGGTGGACAACGCATGCCGCCATGGAATAGTTATTGTATCAATCATGTCCAACATTTCTCTACAATGACACACATCCGTAGCATACACTCGGCGTCTACTTTTACTCACTTTTATTATTATTATTTATATTTCTAATTGACATTATTTTTTTCGAAACTGTGACTTTCTTTGATAGAAAAATAATTAAGTACGTTTTTTCGAACTATTTTTTGAAATGAACATTTTATTTTTCTTATTCTAAACTTACTTAACTATTTTTCTGTATGTGTACCTATGTATTGCTCTCCTAAGACAGTATAAATCTACAAGAGTTGAGATCTACTCAGAACATCGGGAAGCCAGTTATTTCTTGAGTACCCATTTTGATATAGGGTAATTCGGTTTAAAGAATTCATCGACAGGTGAGATGCGGGATTAAAAACTGAGTTACAACCACTGTAAAGAACACTTACCATGTGTCCCAAATTGTGGTAGTGTCCTTACATCACTGTTATTTAACCACATCTTCCGACGCTATCACCTCCATTACTCCAATAACTCTAACACCACATCATTCGTAATCTTAATCTCCACAATTCATACCTTTGCAAGTAAGCACCAAGGGATTGAGTTGTGGATCTCGCGGATGCCTACACGTTCTAAAATAATACGTGTATGGAACCATTACTAAATTATTAGACGACTCAATGACTTCCAAGCTCGGAGAAGTCATTCAGCAAGGTATAAAATTACTACAATCGGACTTACATTGTATACTATATAGCTAACCATCTGCAATTACAATCTTCTTGAACATATAGGTTAGACGTGCAGGAATAGAGTCTTTTCAAAGAGATGTTTAGGTTGATAAGTTCGATTTGATCCCCCACCATCTCTTAGACATACTAGTCGAATTCTCCCTTGAAATTGATTAGAGGCACCCCTCTCAGTTTGAGTAACCTACGTTATCAACGTGGCTATTAGGCTTCTTATTGACTCTGAAGGGACTGTATTTTAAAATCCGACCAAATCCATCCAAATTGATAGAGAGTGGACCATTCTATAAAAATTGTGACACAATTAGTGGGTTGGGCTCATATATACGCTGATCATGTATATATTCATGCATATGAGCCACATAGATGAACCATACAGACCAATCCATCTGGGATTTTGGATAGATCACTGGAGTTTTAGGATTAAACTCTCATCATGATGTTGTAGTAATATTGCTCAAGCATGTGTCGGGATTATTATCGGGATTGAAATCCCCTCGATAGAGTTATATATAAACTATACTGAATATCCAAATCCAGTCAAATCTTGTAGCAGCACACTTTTTTACATGCAAATCTATAAATTTGAATCTTAATAAAAGTTGATCGTCGCCTAAGGTAGATTTTGAATCTTACACAATTTATATGAGAAATTCTCGTTGGAAACTCACCCACTTATATTAAACAAACAAACATAATATATAATTATAATTCTCGAGCCTAAATAATCTATCTTGTATATTCGTGTAGCGGCACTTCAAGCAGCAACGAACAGTAGAAGAAACATCAAGAATATGAGACAGCAATAGCATCAACAACGACCACACGCAACAAAGGATAGGCGCAAGGCAACCGTACAATAGACAATCGAATAACTACAGCAATTTAGCAACAGCAACAAGAAGTCCGAGCCCAACAGCACGCAGACCAGCCAAACACGCACCGCGATCCCAACAACGGCACCGAACAGCACCGCCGAACAAACGAGACTGATTTCGGAACCGATCAGTGGATGACGGGACCGAAAAATAATGTTTGCTTCGTCTGTTTTTCCATCTATATATTATATGGTCGGGTTGGAGGAGGAAAATTTTACTGGGATCATTCAACATACGATGATACGAATGAATCATTTCGGTTCATGTATTCGAACCAAATGGTAAGATTCTGGTAAAGTATGAGAAGAATAAATTGATTAGATTAAGACGGTAGCGGCAATAGAGAGAGAACAATGTGACATGTGTTGATGATTTGATCACGACTCATGAAGTCATGAGTGAAAGTTTTGGTTTAGTTTGCATGCATGAAAAACAATAGTCGCGGGAGTACGTGTACGTGTGTAAGGTGCTTGGCAATTAAAGGTAGTACGGAATATATATTATTTGAGTGCCACGAGACCACGGCCTCAAATCATACCGAGTTTGGTTTCTTCGGGACTTGTAAAGGGAATGCTAAACGAAGTTTTCAAAAATGTTAATAAAATAAAGTCCATTTTTCAAGGAACTTTTGTAATTGCTCACTTACTTTACTTCTCTCGATTTTTAACCCACGTAGTTCACCTTGTTTAAAAAGTCGAATCCATGGTGTTGGTGCCACGCCAGGCGTCAATACCATGGTCATTTAACAATTCTCAAGCGTTATCTTTTGTCTCCCTACGATGATTCAAGATGATAAAGAGTGAGGTAAGTAAGCGGACGAGCATTAACGAAAGTTCACAAGAAACATGGACTTTTTTTTAGCATTTATGGATTTCGTTATAGCTACTCTCAGCTTGTGAAATTGCTCTCTTCGTCGAGATTTCTAAGTTGTTGACGTAATTTGGAAGATTTGGATCAAACTCAATCCATCAAGTTCTTGTAACTTAAAATTGGTTGAATTATAACCTATTTTCAAAAATTAGATTTGAACTCAGTAAATAACAATCCTCAAATTAGCATAAATTAATTATTAGAGATTGTTTGATAGAATTATCGGAAAACACAATAGAATTATCTTAATTATATAAGGAAGGGAGGAGGAATGATGTGTCTCCCCTCTTAAAAGACTTTATATACCCTCTAATCAAAATTAAAATTCATGATTAGATGGTCTAACATTATCCTTTTAACTAATTAGTTGCATTAAATATGAAATTAGATTATATCGGTATGAATTTAGTAATAACAGCAACTATGAAAGGATTATCTTAGACTGTATTAATTCAACTTATACTTAATGGTTTTATTTGAATTTCAACTTTGTAGACGATCATTATGTCCTGAATTAAATATAAATTCAGAATCTTTTAAATTTGTTATGTCTAATTTATCTAGGAAACTTTATAGATCAATCATATCAATATAATCTTTTATCAAAATACGGTAAAATTTTTCATTAATAATTACCAGCAACGGCCATCCCTTATAGTGCATTAAAAACATTATCGAATTATAAATTGGAGCAACTATAAATTGAGGATTACATGCTTTCTTAAAATCGTGCATTTCCCGCTTCCTTATTTCAAAAATTAGAATGTAAGCATTATTGACATTATTATATTTTATCTTTCAACACCAAACACTATTTTAAGAGGAAGCTTAAGCATATATTCTCTATTTGTGAAATTAAGAAAATAAATAAATAGTAATATGGCTGGTATTTACGTCACATTTTTTCGTGTTAGATGAGGTTTTATCCACCAAATTCAATTTTCAGATATTTAAAATCTAGACCTCTGTAAATTACCCGCCAAATTCATATCTCAGCTTCAAATGCATGTTGTCAAAATCAATTGATTTTCCTCTTTCAAACCCTAATTTCGCCCAATTTTACTTCTCAAGAACTTCTACCTCAACAGAAAGAAACTACTCGTACTCTCCTCGTTCGATCACTGGTAAACCCTAAATCCTACAATTTAAACTTCTGTTCTGATTTTGTTGCTGTTTAAATTGAGCAWATTGGTAATTAYTAATTGTTTTCTGCACTATTTGTTGGGTTTATGATAGGATATTGAGTTTTTCCTTTGTTGTCATGCTATAAATATTGTTTATTATCTGAGTAGTTATCCTTAAATAATAACGACTATTTCTCACTAAGCCTTGTTTGCTTCAACTTATATGAGTACTGAGTAAAAAAAACTCAAGCAATGTCTGTGATACAGAAGCTATTATGGAAAACTATAATATTAGTGATAATTAGATTAATTAAGTAGAATTCAGTCTTAAACAGTCGTTTGATCAGTAAAATCAACTCGGTTGGACAACCTTGCAAGTTGCAACTCTTACAAGGGAATGTAATTCTGTGAGAATGTGTGTAGTTCATGGACTTGGAAAATTTGCATGATATGTGAAACTTTTGGAGTTAGGAAAAAAGTATTATTATGGGGTTGTTTGTGTTATAAATTGAGGTGGTGAGTCATGTGTCGCAAGGCTTGCTGTCCTTACTCGAGTTCATGTTTCATGTTTGGATTTTAAATGATTATGAAAATAGGAAATGGATTTCGAGTGTCGTGTTACCAGAAGTGTCTATTATGGTGATGGTGATCTCAAGGGGGAATATGTTGTTGATGTCTTTTATATATGTCTACTTAATRCCCCCCTTAATGATATAATATGCTCAGTGMACATTTTCTATCTTATCTTGCAATGTACTTGTACAAAGCAAAAAAGACTACAAACTGAAATGGAATGTTATTCTACCAACTTATTGTGCTGTAAATGTATGCTTAATGGCATTAACACCGTGCTGTCATTCAAGATTGCAACGACTATCTTCGCGACGGTGTGCTTGATTATCTAATGCAGATGCTCTTTTACAGTCCTCTGTGGTTCATTATTTATAAATCAGTTATGTTTTGCATCCATTCGATGCGAAATCAAGTGTAAATGTTGTAATTAAAATACCTTTATGATTGTTAGGGCTGCTTATGCTTGTTTTCGGTTCCATCTCAACCTTGTTGCTGCTTGGACTGATTCTGCTTCAACCTTTTTTTATCAATCTATTATGGTTTGTTGGAGTGTGTTACCATAGTTGCACTGAGTACAATTTTGCAAAGATTGTTGTCTGTAATGATTTTATCTCTTCTTCACCAACTAGTAAGCATCATTCATAAGACTGTTTTATTGGGGTCCTTATGGTTGGCTGTAAGCTATTGCTGGCAAACGAAATGATGATATGAGATGTTTATGAAATTCAGGAAGACAGTACTACTTAATGAACCAGTAATAATGAGATGGCACATCAGTGCCCTACATTCTAATTTTAGTTTAGCTGTTCATAACGAGCAAAGAGCAAAATGTTAGCAAGGCAGTGCTGTTCTAAAGTCTTAGAATAACCAAAGGGCTAATTTTTAGTGATTAGCTTTCCTCTATATCTGATTTCATATGCTGCCTAGTGCAGTAGTGCCTACTAAAGCATGAGCTTTCAAGTGTTGAATATAGTTCCTAAAACAAACTTAAATAAATTCAAGCTATATTTGAAATTAGTTTTTATTAATCGAACTTAAGATAAGCACGCTTGTGATTGTTCAAACTCATGCTGGAATGTTCAACAACTGATAATTGCACTGTTAAACTTTCAGTATCTGTTACTGGATTTTCATGTGGGGTTCAAGTTGGTTGCATTGACTTGCTAATTGTGTTGAATTGATTGTGTACTATGAGGTTTCTTGTCCTAAGCAATTGCATTCAAAATAAGCACATAAGATACATAAGCCGAAGGGAACTTTTGAAGTTGTTCTACTATCGTTTATAACGACGATCTATTTTTAACATCATGTTTCGTGTATAGTAGGAGTAGAAAAAATCTGAACATTGGCTCTTTGTGATAGTGGATTTCTAATTGTTGGTCCACTACTCATAGTTGTCCATTATCAACCAGATTGAACTCTGTCCTTGAGGTTTTATCACCAATGCTAAATGAAAGATCGGCATGTGTTTTAGAATCAAGAATTGCTTAGTGAGTCCCAATAAGAATTTAATGGCGCTTCAGTGTTCATCCATGTCTGATTCTGGAAGATCAGTTGTATTATCAAGAGCAAAGGATAGCAGACATGCTGATGCTTCAAAACTTAAGCAAGCAAAAGAGCCAGTCTGTTGTTAATATGAGGTCTACACTTGGATTGTTTAATATACCTGACTTCCTCATTGCTCATTATAGTTTCTACTTTCGAACTATGTAAGGTAATCAGGTTGGAATTAGTTATGGCAGTTGATTGTTCATTCTTATTGTTATGTTGGAGGTCCTTGTTTTGTTGACTTGCTCCAGTATGGCTTTGTGTTGATTGATCTGTGACTAGGGGCACCCCAGCCTTTTTCACTTATTCTCAAATTTATGCATATAGAATACTWTAGTAGTTTTCAATACTCCTAAARTTGCTTCTTTTATCATAGGTCAATGTACATTCCATGCACATGTAGTTATGCATATTCAGGGGGACTTTGTGATCTGCTTGTTGGATCAATGAAAAATCTGACATCGGTCCGCCCGTTATCATAAGTCTGCYGGTCCTTCATCACCAGATTTGATATAATTCTTAATGTTTATATGATGAATCTTTCCATTTTTTGGTCTAGGCAAGCGTCTAAATGAGCGGCTGTTGAGGTCTGATCATTGGCTGCGGCATATTAATTTAAAAAATGGCACCTGATTTATGCCATTTCAAGGCATTGGAATACGAGTTTCTGCATCAATATAGCAGGAGGATATGTTGAGGTCTGAATCAGCTGTAGCAGCTTGAACATCAAAGTTCAAAATGTCACCTGATTTGGTTCTTAGAGATTGTTCAGGATGTTTGTTTCTACTTCCTAGTCACCCAGATCAAAGTATCTCTGATCCTGGCTGGTAGGGCGCCACTTAGTTTGGTTGCCTTATTTATTTGAGTTCAAGTGGAACATTTAGTTGGAGGAAAGGTTAGCAATTTCAAGACTATTACGCCTTTTTTAATTTTTTTTTTTAAACAGTTCATTGCAATGCATTACTCAAATTCTTCTCATATATCTTTATAGGGAATTATATGATTGTTTGTTTACAAAAATAATAATAAAAAAAAAATTACTCAATGCATTCCTCTCATGTTAAGAACACATACTTAATTCTTATTACATCCTTGTCTATATTGACTCGTATCTGAGGCAGACCTCCGAGAAACTGAATACTTTCTTCATCTACACTGAATTCTTGCTCCCTATTAAGTTTGGGCATCAGTATGTTGCATTTGTTGGCAGATAATGTGGAAGATAGTGTAAGAATTAAAAAAAGGACTCATGGGGAAAATTGTGTTATGGGGGCTTCTCAATCACATAGTATTTGAAAGACATATAGGTGTGGTTTGTCACATGTACAATTGGTTAGTGGGGGTAAACTTTCCATTTTGTGTACATGAAAATATGTGTGGACTGACCAAAATTGTATATGTGATGATTATTTGCGGACGAAAGAAGTGCAAATAGATTCGAGCTTTCTTGCCGAGTAGTTCTTGCTAACTTGCTAAGGGGAGAAAAGTTTTGCAAATAATAGTTCATTCCAAGTATCTTGCAGGCCTGGCAAACACCAATGCATACAATCAGCATAGCTCTTGGGTTTGCTAGCTGTGCTGGGTCAGGGGCCCCACTGTTTCTTGTAAATCTGTGTGTGTGCATCCTTTCTATAATTGAAATTTGTTATGTTGAGAAAATGATATTGGTACCTGTCTTGCTGAACTCATCATCAATTATTCTCATTATGCTTTCATGGGAATTCAAAGCCCAGTTGTACTCAGGATCGTCAATTGGAGTTGTTTCGTTGAACAGTTGCCATCTGCTTCACCTCCCAGTGTGTACTCCTAACAAAAGAAAATTAAAATTAATTTCTAATTCCTTAGTTACCAAATCAATTGTCTTTCTCTTCCGGTTTCCTGCTTAGTACTACACACCTTAGCATCTTTAAGTATAACGACATAACGTGCTACAAATTACACTTGAAATCAAGTGCTTGTAGATTTAGGTCAGGTGAAAACCTTTGCATATGCTCCAGATGATATCAATAAGCAAACAGACATACCTTGTATGACTTGTGACATTCCCGTGAAAAATACTCTTGTCTTTTTGGTCATGTTTCTCTGAACCCAATCCAACATACTCTGCATGCCCAGCCGGTATGCATCCTCTGTTTTCAAAACTTCAAAATCCTGTACCTCATCTGTAAAAGACCCTCTTCTGTAAGGAAAAAGAATATGTTTAGAAAGATGATTATGGGAAAAGGAGAAAATGCGAATTAACTACGAGTTAAGGACATTACAAGATCTTCAACTTGAACGGTCATCCACCAGATGTATGTTGAATACAACCACATCTGCACCTTCCCAAAATTCCCATGCTTATCAATGACCCTTTGCGTATGATCCTCTCAGATACATTTGATTACCTACACCATCCCATTTGACTCAAGAAGGAGAGGGCCCAGTAAAATTCGATGTTGCATTGTAATCCTGAAGTGAAGCTATATGTGACTTCAGAACTCCATTGATCAACATGATTTAGCTTATGTAGATTATATTATATGTTACTTTAACTTGAAGACCGTCAATGAATCATAGAGCTTTTCATGTGATTTGCCACTTTCAGGTACCAGCCTGTGAAGAAGACAGACCATGGACACATACTGACCGATTCAAGGAGTCACCAACGAGTATAACATTCTCTTTCCCCGGAGAGCTCCAGCATTAAGGTTGCATTGAATCTGCATGTTATGCTTTCTTTTAGTGTATGCTTATCATTGTTTTCAAATTTCTTCATGACATAATTGCAAATTTAAAATGCCAAAACTTTCCTCTTCCTCTCTGGTCTGAAAAAGGCAGAATATTTGGTGTAGGTGTAAAATTCTTTTTACTTATCGAAAGACTGCAATATGAACATAATTGGTGTGGGGAAAACATTGTACAACATCAAATGGTTTTCATCCTGATTTACATCAGTAATCTTTTCCCATATTTGTTAGCTGAAATTTAATTTTTTTTAAACAAGAAAATATAGATAATCGGCAGAGTATTATCTTCTTCAGAGTTGAATTACTTCCCAACAATCGAGCACACTTAAAGTTTCAGCTAAGACAAGTCGTATCAAACCATTGTTTTTTCTAATTCTTATGAATGGAGTTATACATCAGAACCACCAATCTGCTGCGCATATATCCAATTTTCAGTTACTTACTTGGGGAGATCACACCATAAGGCTGCCAACTCCAGGACTGGTAATCTTGTTTGGGTGTCCATGTTCTTCGCATGTCACCTGTGCATAAGTAGGGGCACTCTGACTCCTGATACATGGCTTGCTCTTGTTGTCTCTTACCCATCCCACTGAATATGTCACTTCCTCTGGAGTCTTTCCTACTGCAAAAGGGAGTACGCTTCTTGCACATCTTCATTCTTTGCTCCAATTTAACTGCAATCACAAGATAGAGTTCCCCACTAATTAAAACAAGAAATGCTGCAGGTATTTTATGCATTTGTTCACGATTGCTGTTACCCCAAAAACAATTCACTGTTGTGTTCTGAATCCTTTGATCATAACACTATTATTTTTATTTTTGATTAATGGAATTCCAGATTCAAACTATTCAAAACACATTAAACACAGAAACATAGAGTTCTATGTTGAGCTAAAAAAATTGTTTCATCTCTAAGAGGATTCTTTGAATATGTTTGATGATTGCCCTAGACCTCGAGTATACTACTTTTCTTTCTATTTAAGTAATACAACTGTTATGCTTGACTGCTTTGAAGATATTATGCAACAATCACCATGATAGAAAAATGGCAAACTAACCAAAATAAATAAATAAAATCTGTAAATGTATACAGTTGCATGCCCATGGATCATAACACTAATTAAATCCAAGAAATGCAGGAGGTAATTACTATCCATTTGTTCATTTTGTTGTATACCCCAAGAAAATAATTCAACTATGTGTTCTGAATCTTTCTGATCATAACCTTTTCTATTTTAATTAGTAATTTGGGAGTGCCAGGATCAACCTATTCAAAACATTTTAAACACAGAAACATAGAGTATAGAGTTCTATGTTGAGCTAAACAATTTGTTTCATCTTTTAAGGAGGATTCTTTGAAAATGTTCATGATGGTTTCCCTAGACCTCTAGTATACTACTTTCTAGTATAAATAAGATYGATAATCGTAATACAAGTAGCATGCTTAACTGGGGCTGTGGATTAACAAGACATATTGCTTTGTAGATAATATGCAACAATCACCATGTTAGAATGATGGCAAACTAACAAAAAATAAATAAAATCAATCCTTAAMTGTATAACAGTCTAAGAGGTATTGTGAAGATCATTTTTTTTCTTTATGAAGCTCTTAGTTTTAACATTAATATTTGACCCCAAAAAGCCGCTTTAAAGTGGAAACATTCTTTACGGAAATGAAATAATACTAACCAGGAGAAACAGGGGTTTTCTGTGTTCGGGAGGATGCCCAAGAGATATCGTGGCTGTATAATATAGCAACAATGGCAATGAAGGTAAGGAAGGTAAAGACCAATGGAGATACACGGGCTCCCCTCACCATTTGATTCATTGTTGATGGAGGTGATGGCAGAACCTTTTTCCTGTGTTATTTTTGTGTAGGTGGTTTATTTGGATTTTAAAGAGGGAAAGCCGGAAAGATATTCAAGGTAACATCACCCTCTWTGGTTGTTGTTTGACTTATTGCCTTTATAAAATATGTTTGACATTGTTGTCCTTCTATCATGCAGTTAAAGCTCTTTGCATGTCTAAGGATTTAGATCAAGATCAATGTCGTCATTTTCAGTTTCAGTTTTTAATCAGTCTACATATTAAAAAAGTTATATATTTTAATACAATTGCTTTCTTTTATTGCACTTAGCTGTACCATACAGCTAAAGCATCTATTGTTGAGGAAAATTAAACATAACTTCCATCACATGATGAAAAAAATTGATCAGTATTCTTGTTAGTTCTTTTTCAGCATCATGAAAGTACTTTTCCCTGTTAGTTGAATATAATCACTTAATCATCATAAAAATTGGACAGTTCCTAACCATCATACTCCGTAATAGTAAGTTGTTCAGTCCGCCCATCATTGGTTGGGATGTGATTTTTTTATAAAAAGGATTGTCATGCCTAAACTATCAGTACATTTCTTCATCTAAAATGACGCAGACATACAACTTAGTTATCTTTTGACATCTGTCTGGTTCAGATTCTGTTCACCTAGTAATACGCTTTCATTGTAGTTCAAATTTTTATCTAACACCTTATTGCTACATGCATTATTATTATTATTTTCATGGAGAATTTTTCTAATGGTTCCTGCACATGTTATGATCAATTCCTGAATTATATTTCTGTAATATCTTGCGTATCACATGTAGAATTAATATATTAAATTTAAAAGTTGAGGCCATTTATTTAAAAATTTCAATAGGAAAAATCGTCCTGTTACATCCGTTTAATGAATTTTCGTGATTGTAGGAATTAAAACTCTGAATATTATAGTCAAATCGACCATAATATGTTTTACATATGTTTTTGTTTGTTTTGTTTTTTGTTTTTTTGATTAGTGACCTGGTCTAAAAATTAACTATCATAATCACTTGGAACAAGTTTTAGAACTTACATTGCGTCATCAATTTGCAGTTTTCTGCAATACATGACCATTCATTGTACAAAAAATTAATCAAATAAAAAAATTTCTTACAATCATTGATCATAATTTAAACAAAATTTGCATTAATAACTCTGATTACTTAACAAGACTTAAAATGTTTCATCCAGACCATTTTAAAATGTCATGGCAGCACAAAATATTATCACTTTCTGTAATATAGAAAAGCTTTGCAATAATAGTATCATTCCACTATCTTGCAATGCAAACACCAATGCACACAGTCAGCATAGCTCTTAGGATCTGCCTTTCTCAGGGTCAAGGGGCTCCACAAACTTCTTGTAAATGTTATCCACTTGATAACTGATGATGTTAAGAAATGATATGGGCACCTTGTTTTGCTGAACTCTTCACCAATAACTTTCATATTTTTAGAGAATCTGAACCCCAGTATTCGAGATCTTCTATTGAGTTGTTGATTATAACATTACCCTCCTTCCTCACCTCCCCAATCTATGCTCCTGCAGTAAAGAGGGAGAAAATAAGTTGCGCATTATACTACCCATTCCAAAGTAATAATTATACATCCTTTCTGAAAAAATTATGTTTACTTTCAAGTGATCTGTGTCTTTGGTTTAAATTCCTGTCTAATTTTACAGTCTACTACTTGATGTGTAGGATACATGCTATGAAGAAGACCCTTGTCTTCTTCGGTCATTTTCTCGAACCCATCTCAACATGCTCTTCATTGCCATCCGATACGCATCCTCGGGGAGAGCTCTTCTATTCCTTCACCTCATCTTAAAGGACCCTTTCCTGAAGGCATGTTAGCAGTTTGTCAGCAAAAAGATTGGATAACAATATAACAACAATGCTCTTAGAAAAGTCAAGTCACTTTCAAAGATGAAGAAATAGGTCATTACAAAATCTTGAATTGAAGACGGTCATCCACCAGGGACGTGTTAAACACCAACATATCAGCACCTTTCCAGATTGTCATGAGTTATTATAGACCTTGCGAACTATTTATGCTATTCGGTGTACAACAGCACATCGAGTTTGACCTCTAGCAGGAAGGGAGCCCAGTAAAACTCTATGGTACATTGTAATCCTGCAATTAGAACAGACAATAGAGTGATGCACTTGTTGCATAAATAATATAAGTATAATTAGTTAGACTTACTTTGTCTACCCTTTAAATCTAAGACTGTCAATGAAGAGTAAGAGCTCTCCATGACTTTGCCATCCCAGGTACCATTCTATGAAGAAACATATCATGGAACACTGACCCCCCTGGTTTAAGGAATCGCCAACAAACAGCATCTCTTTCCCCCAAGAGCCTCAGCATTAAAGTCGCATTGAATCTGCATATTAGTAAGTTTTTTTAACATGATTACCACATGCTTGTAAATTAAGTGTGCACAATTGTCACGCTATGATCCATATTTCGTACCATGACAACGATGTTGCATATATGTGCCCCTAGGTTCGCACAGGTGCTGCCAGCAAGTGCCACCTCTTGAAGAGGTTTTATTAATATTACTTGTATAGTGTTCTTTTACTTCTAAGACAGCAACTTTGGATTTGAGCCATACAATTAATTGAAATACAAACTTGATATTTGTTTTTATCTCAAAAGAACAATGTGAGAACTTTCGAAACATATGGTTAAATACAATCTACACTAGAAGATTTGGACTTTGAAGACTGCACAAGGAATATTCTAGTAAGCGTCAAGAAAGTCTTTAGACTTCTCTGAACATTAGATTTAATGTTACAACAATTTTTTGGAGGTACAATTTGATGAACACTTGTAAAATGTGTAGAGTTCTCTATATAATATATGTTATAATATTACCTCATTTGAGGAGGCGAGACATTCTATAATTCGACAAGTAGTCAACAGGAAGGGATGTTGCCTATAAATGTCTTAAAACATTTTTGTATATCATTATTAACTTGTGAAACTTATGTATATTAAATATTTGGTTCATTCTCGCGAACTTTTCAACACTTAAACACATTCAAACATTCCACACAAATAAAGTCATTTACGTTACGTTCCATAAATGGGTTGTTTAGGTTAAGCAAATGATTATAATATATTGACAAAAGTCACTTACATTATATAAAGTATGTGGCCTAAGGAAAAAAAATTACATAATTAATATCCCTACGTCAATTAAAGACTATTAATTTGGCTAGTTTTCATACTTTGGATATGTTTTTTCGTCATTTGGGTACTCCACCACCAAATTAGGGACACTACTAATTATTATCTATTAAAAAGTTAATTTTTTGGTCAAAAAGTGTACCCTAGGTTAGTGTAAATTTATTTTTATAGTTAGGTGTAAATAAACTTATTAAACGCTAATGAAACACATTTAGTGTTCATTGTGTTTTAAAGTTGTGTTCTATTATTTTTTAGGAAGTGTTGCTATAATTCTAAATAAAATTATGTTAGTTTTAAAATTGTTGTTGAGAATAGCGATGAATAATAAAAAATATGTTGTCAAACAATGTCAAAACGTCATGTGTATCCCTCATTTATTATTGAACCAAGTGTCGCCTGTACGTAGTAAGAATTGAACATAAGATCAATTCTAAGACATAAATGTTGATTGTTTTTACTTTAAATGTTTAGTAATGTTCCATTTTCTATATCACATCATCATGTCATCTTAAATTTTTTAATAGACGACATGAGGCATCGCATACGCCAAAGTCCAAACGACTAGTTTAGAGTTTAACTTGAAAAAAAAAGTTGAGTACCAAAGGTAAAATTAATTTGCACCACTTAAATTATTACATGACATGTCTTGTTCCATTTATGTCTTTTTTAATTAATTTTTTTTATTATTTTGATGTGGAAAGTTTTTTTTGTTACAGTATACAATAACAAAACTATAAGGCATATTATATACGAAGTATATACTTGTATAAGAGCATTTATAATGGTTGTGTTGAAGGATTAGCTTGTAATTTTGTAAATTTGCAAGCTACTAGCTCAACATTGTAGAAAAGGTGAGCTTGTTGCTTAACTCAAACTTGTTGCTCAACAAAACTAGTAGGTTGCAATTTTATTTTATTTATAATTATGCTATTAAATGTAATAAGGAAAAATTGTAAGTGAGATCAATTTCAAACTACAAGGTTTGTAGCTTGACATTATGGATAGAGGTAGCTTGAAAACCTTGTAACTTAGAATATGACATGACACACAAAACTACAAGGTTTCTGACTTACTATTGTAGATGCTCTAAGATTTTACTTTACATCTCTCGAATAAAATGATTTGTTAAAATTTTATTTTCCCTATTATTCAGTAAGTTTAAAATTCTCATTACAAATTGTTATTTTAATTAATTTGCTCGTTTATATTGTTAAATCTCAACCTCGAAATGCTTGAAATTTATTTTGTTGTAATTAAAAAGATACAGAGGGATAAAAACACTGGTGCAAACACTACCATTAACTTATCGCATATTGGAGTTCGCATTATTTTAGAGTATAGTGTAAATTTTCAAGTGCTAGCTTTTTAGGAGTCCAAATCTCCTATCCCACTATTATATTTCATTGCAATTCCATTCAATTTGATTATCTTCTCTATTTTAAAAATTAATATCTTTAACAATGAGGTGATATAAATAAAAATATTAATGTTTAAAATGAATGTTAACTAATCACATTGTAATGGGACATGAATATAACTCAGCGCCGAGAACATGTACTGGATGTATGGTGACTCGTTCAGATTATGGACATGGAATAGAATCGATAGTGGGATAGGCGTTTGAACCACATTTTAGGCTTTGCTTAAAACTAATTTAAACTTCTTTCCTTTACGAGTTAGAAATGGCTTTCCCATTAAACTTTTGTATTACCAACCAAGCGCATGTACGCCATGAGTTGAGACGAGAATTGCAATTTTGATGTTCCTCCAACTTTTTCTTCAAACAAACACACCTTTTGATAACATTTTCGTGCTCGATCAAATTCGCCTAATGTACTATTACTCAACCATACACTTTTTAGGATTGTTTTTGTGCATATCCGAGCTAGAAAGAACAGTAATATGATAAGAATGATTGACTTTAATAAGACGGAGATTATCTAATAGTCATTTAAGTTATGTATATTCATAATTATCTACTCGTAATAACATCATTTGCAATAACACAACCACATGTTTGGAATATTCTCATGAAGCAAGTTTGTAAGGTTGGCCAATCATACAAGTCAGGGACCAGTAACACATACATGTAACTGAAAAGTTTTAGTGAGTTGGTTTTATTAGTAATTTTATTCTCCCGCCTTTTGACAAAAAATGTCTTATGTAGCTATCTAAGTTGATTCAAATATCGTGAGATACTTACCTTGGGAAGATTCAACAACTCTCGGCGTGACGGCTGCACCGCCAGTTTGGTAGTCCCTATCGGCGCGACCGTTTGTTCTTGGCAAGTAACTGGGCTGAATGTAAGGACACTCCCACTTCCTCCCGTACATTTTGGAAATCTTTACTATAGTGTCTCTCACCCACTCTCGTTGAAAATTTACAACTCCTCCGGCGTCTCCCCACCGCAAACGAAGCCTTTTCTCTTCTCCTCCCTTTCTTCCTCTTCTTTCCTTTCCTGCACTGCACCCTACATAACCGACCTACAAACACACCCATCAAAAGCAACCCACATTAAAATATAAATAAAAATAATTAAAACACCCGTTCTTAATTATACTAATGTGCATAATTCATGCAATGATTAGATCATTGAATCAAACAACCATTGTTTTTTTTATTTTAAACTATGTATTCTCGTTAATATAATAACTTATAACGAACGCATGTAAAAGTCAATACTTCATCTAAATTAATTAATTAAAAAAAAACAGGGGGAAATGTGTTAAAAACAGAGCAAAACCTGGAAAAAATGAGCCAATTCACTAATTTCTTGCAAAAATCTTTTAATAATAAGTATTATCATATTTGTAAAACAAAAAAAAAAAAAGAAATTAATTTTTACGCACCAAAAAACAAAAATTCAATGTCAAAAAAACAACTTACTATTAAAAAAAACAGAGTTTGTTTAGAACTAATAAAAAAACTGACGTACCAAATTAGAATGAATTTTAGCAATGGAAGAAGAAAGAAGAGAATCGTCAAGTGATTGAGAAGTTGTTGATGTTGTGTTTGATCAGAGGGAGAGGAAAGTGCAGGCGAAATCATGGCCGTTACAAACAGACACACGAGATAGATGATGCAAAGCAATAATGACGAAGATGAGAGGTGTTGATATAGTGCTTTCTCACTATGATCTAAAGGAGATTACACCGATATAAGAGACAGTGGTGCTTCATTTTCTCTTGATTTGAGAGCTTCGTTTTTCAATAAAAATTAAAATTTAAATTAAATAAATTTTTAGTGAGAGTTTGTGATAATTGGGTGGAGAAGGAAGTTGGTTGAATAATAGAATTCAGAGAAATAAAAAAATATAAGTTTTAGGTGGAATCACCATAATTAGGATTTTGGAACTTATTTTTTTATTTTATGATTATGATAAATAAATAAATTCATTAATTAGAGATGTTTTATTATCTGTAGTGTATGTTCTTTCTTCTTTGTTGTGTACGTACATTGAGGAAGAAGGAAGGTTTTATAAGTTTGTGCACGATGCCGTCCAACTCAACTCCTTAATGAAAATTTTGGTCAAACCTTATCTATTTTTTATTTTATTTTATTTTCATGCAAAATTTATTATATTATCACAATTCTTACTGTATTATGATTTACAATTCATACTCCCTCCGTTTCATATGTATTCGTGTATTTCTATTTGATATATAGAAAAACTGAATAATCTATCATTATCCAAAAAAAATGAACATCATTCTTTATTTACTTATTTATTCTACATTATTTAAATTCGAAGAAATTTTGACTATTTAATTAAGTTTGGAAATATACCAATTGTCAACATAGCAATTAATGATTATTGTTATTTTTCACTCCTAACAATGCTTTTATTACTACTAAATATTGAAATATTGAAATAAATAACACTACACATTTCCCTCTCTCTCTCTTTATTCATTTTTGGAATATCCCACATGTTTTCGCGAAATCTCAATGATAGTGTGGTGTTTTTATTCAATGGAGTGTGAAGTTTTGTTATTTCCATATTGTATATTCATAATGAGGAATATTCCATTAAAAGATAACTTGTCATCGTTATCTTTAACTTTGCTTATTAGAGCAGGCCGATATATTGACATACCCCACCATAGTCACATTCTGCTCATTCCCTCTCCCTCTGCCACAACAACCAACTTTCTCAAACCCCCTTTTCCTTCGTCTTCTTCCTCTATTCTCAAAACTCCCATTTTTCTCATCATCTTGTCTGCAATTTTCAACCATGAAACCTGCAACAATCCTCTTCTTTCTTCTCCAACCTCACCCTTTCTCTCTCCTCCACTTCTTCCTCCCCCAATTGCTCCACCTCCTTCGATGATTCAGTGGACCCCACTTCTAAGCTCGTCGTCGTTTCGTTCTACAAGTTTGCCGATTTTCCTGACCACGCTGCTTTTCGACAACCCATTAAACATCTTTGCGAGGAATTGGTAATTAATATTCAGTCGACTCAGCGCTTGGAAGCAGAATCGATAAAGAAAACAAATCCCTCGTGATTCCCCGCACGAAGACAAAATAACAAACCATCGATACAATACCTAAAGATCAATCCCAACCAAACTTCAAAGGTGCCACTTGAGGGCGACTCACCGACCATGAGAGTGGGAAAAAAACCCACCCCCAAGACCGACGGTCCCCTTATAGAAGTTGACGAAACCGAGAGTAAAATGAAAGGAAAGGAGAGCGTGTGCGAACTGAGATCAAACGCAAAACCACAGGCTTATGTAATCGTGGGAATTTGAGAGAAAAAAATTATGAAAATGGAATACTGAAACCCTAGATTTCAGAGGGAAACTGGGGGTTTGGAGAGGATGAAACCCGGAAAAGATGATTATTATTCTAAGGTTAAACCATAGTTATCATTTAGTACACTAAGTTAATGGAAAATGCTCATTATAATTACAATTGGGAATTAAACAAAATTTCAACACTACCATTGGGATTAAAACAAACACAACACTACCATTGCGATTTCGCGAAAACTCAACACTATGAATGCAAATTTCCCTTCATTTTTTAAGGGGTTCTCATTTTATTCATATAAAATAAGTTATCTTTGAATTTCCAAAATAAATTTGAAATTATTATTGATCCACTTTTTAACATTACAAAAGTTATCTATTTATAACCCCTTAGTATTTTTTTAATTTTTTTTCCTTGCTACATGTTGACTTTTGGTACTTTTCAAAATTCAACTATGACTCACTTTAGTGTTTTATACGTAACGAAAATATAATCATATAGGCTTTTGTTTGATTCGTCTCAATATATATAAATTTTCAAAATGTAGAAAAGCAAAAATATTAATGAATGGTATAATGTGGGTTGGCACTTGGCATGACTATTATTGTACTCCCTCCGTAACGCAATAACTGCAAGTCTGCAACGATTGAACATTTTTCCTCTCCACTTTATGTCAAATCGTTTCACTTTACAAAGGGAGTAATTGATTAAAAATTAAAAGTTTAAAAATGATTAAAAAAAATGAGTAAATTTGATTTTTAAAAAGTGCTCTACAATCTTTAAATGAAAACATATTATGTACTCCGTAAAAAAAAACACAAAAATAAAAATACAACAACTAATTGGTTTTTTTTCCTTATAGTACTCCCTCCGTTTCATATTGTTTTGTGCACCTTCTCCATTAATTTGGCCGTTTCATAATGATTTGTGCTTTGTTCCATAATGATTTGTGCGTTGTACTTTATTCCATTTTTAGTCATGTTTTTACTAATTTTAAATAGGGCGGACCTACTACTTTCTCTTACTTTTTTTTTATTTACTTTCTCCCCTTTATATATTCTCTCTACAATCTATTTTTGCTTTTGGATC
>SNQN01002652.1:0-20029 GCA_008642245.1 Bassia scoparia | reverse complement strand
ATCTACAATCTATTTTTGCTTTTGGATCGCGACCAAAACTTCCATTATAAAATATTATTCCCACTTTTCCCCCACAATAATAAATCACAAAATAATATGAAACAGAGGGATAGTACATTAATTGAGATATTAATATTGAAGTTAGTTATTGGAAGATTTAAAAAAGTAAATTTAGCAAATATTTGAGATGAAAAGAGTGTTATTTATAAATTGTGCATGCTCACGTGCAAGTAGACTAGTTTTCTTAAAGGTCAAAGTTCCAGATAGAAATATAATTATCACTATTTTATTTAGGGACCATTAATTGTATTTGTATTTATATGTTGTGGAGGCTGATTTATAATTAATCACTAGATAATCTCCGAGCCTATGCCCCGACTTCAAAAATAAATACGAAATCCTCTAAATTAAATCAAATCATTTTTTTAATTGCGCTAATTTTCACAATAAAGTTTTATTTAAATTGAATATATAGAATTATATAAGTGTATCAATTAATAAATACTTAAAGTTTTATGTATGATAATCCTCTCAAAAAAAGTTTTATTTGATATGTATAGAATAATAATAGATTTCAATTTTAACAGTAGTTTTTTTTTTTGAGCGATTATCAATTATTAACATTAGTTAAATATTGTTCTCTAACTAGATAATACCCCACCGAATAAAACTTGTCGGGTTTTCGATTCTCTCTCGCCTCTTTCTCTCTCTCCCTCCCCTTCAAATCCTAAAATTTTTTGGTGGCTGCACGGGCCGGCTACCATCATCATCTGTTTGATGATGGTAAGCCCCAATTTCTTTTTGCTTCTTTAGTTTTTTATTTTTAGTCATAATAATGATCCTTACTCTCTCTTTATAGGATTTTCTTTCCCAATTTGGGTTTCTTCTCTCTTTTGTGGAGTTTAGGGTTGTCTTTCTTTTCTTCCCTTATAGGAGATTATTGGAAATATATTTTAGGATTTTGTTTGAAAGATGGATTCATGGGTTTAAATCGATACAATTTCGCAATGGTGTCGGAATTGAGGATGCGATCTACTTGTTATCAAGAATGGATTTTTTCCCAAAAAACTATGTCAATGAGTATGGACGTACCGCTAACAGAGTTGCATAATTCATGCAACAATCACGCGATCACTACTACAAAAAAACCTATCGTGTCCCTCTAAAGTAGCCTATCTGACTTATTTGAGGGATGCGTTAGGCCACCACACAATAGGTACCCACCTATTGCGTCCCTTCCCAAAGGACGCGTAAGGTATGTATACGCGTCGCCGCAATGCTAAGAAGGACACGATATAGCCTATAGATTAAGATTACCTTGTAGGTGATAATGTGCCCAAGGTATATAAGAGGGACACATTAGATAATCTACACATGTCCCACATTAAATAAGAAGGACACGTTAGGAGGCTAATGTGTCAAATATTACATAAGAAGGGACACAATAGAACCTAACGTGTCCAATATTACATAACGCGAGGACACATTAGCAGGCTACGTGTCCAACGTTACATAAGAAGGAACACATTAGGTACCTAACGTGTCCAACGTTACATTAAGAAGGACACGTTAGGTAGGTTAATGTGTCAAATGTTACAATAAGAAGGACACGTTAGGTAAGAATTAATGTATCAACTCTACTAAGGACACATTAGGTGACTAAGGTGTCCAACGTTACATAAGAGGACACGTTAGGCAGGCTCAATATGTCCAATTAGCTAAGAGAGGACACGTTTAGGTAGCTAATGTGTCCAACACTACACAATGAGGACACAATTAGATATGCTAATGTGTCCATGTTACAAAATAGGCGATGCATTAGGATATAAATCTATTTTATCAATAAATCATAATGATGTCGAACAATACATAAATCAAAATATTTAAATAATTATAAAAATATTTCAAATACCATATATTTCGATACCGTACATAAATGCATTATCTAACAATATTCAAATAGCATATTTCGATTCCTACATATTTCAGTACATATAACTACGACAAAAATAGAATTCATAAATAGTTAGCTTAAATTAATTACTAAAATCCTACAATAGTAATTACACACAATGATTGATGAAGTAGTTTGCACCGGATACTCACGAACATCATCAATCTCCTCTTCGCGAATAAGGTGTCGAAGACAAAATGCTACAATGTTAAAAAACAAATATTAAAATGATTATCACACTTGTAAGGAAATATTAAAACTATATCACATGCTTGTAAAAACTAATACAAAATATTTAAGTAATTTAAGAATAGTTACCTTTTCAAATTACTTTTGTTTGTATGATTAAGTGAGATTATATCATCATATTTATCATCACATAATATTATCATACATAATTAACTAGTATCATGCATCATGCATCAAGTTCCAGAATAGAATATTGAGATGCATTTATAAAACCTCTATATTGTCAACAACAGAAGAAGAATGGTTTACCTGAAATGACTATGTATCAATAGAGGTACTTAAGAACAAATGGAAACAGAAGAAGATAAAATAAAGAGTAAAAATCTGAGAGACATATAGCAGGGAAAAGGAACCAAGTACACAAAGGCATGAACTTAAGTCTCTAAGATATTCAAAAAGGACATAGAACACACGGATGAAAATATTAATGAATTAACTGTGTCAAGCTAGAAGATGAAGGACCTCCCAAAGGATGCAATTCTCACAGGAAGACAATAAAAACATCATCAAACTATTCAGCTGAACAAACAATACATACCGCATCAACTGAATGGCTTTGTTGTTGTGCAATGAAGTGTCTGATATCTCTATTAATGCCACACCATCGGCAAAATATTTTATAATGGTCTTAGGTAGTAACTTATACGCATCAAAGATCAAAATATCAATGATAATATATTTTTTATGTATGAAAATGAGAGAAAACAACTTCCTGAATTAATTGCAGAACTTGAGTTGCAAGAATATAGTTGTAAGGATGTATATGATGCCAGGCAAGTTAGCGCATTGCATTATTTTGAAACTATACTTCTTAGTATGTTTTTGTACACACTTGTGAATTACAGTTAAGATTCGGATAAACTACAATTAAGGCTAATCTAATCATTTGATTATTCAAATCGTTCTAATAATTAATAATATCTTTTTCTTGATGTTGCAGGCATGATGATTGATGCTTGCGTTTGTTTCTTCTCCAAATTGCAACTTCTTCTGTGGTATCAATCTAATGCAATAAGATAATGTATGATAATCAAGAAAAAACAAATTGCAAGCATAAAAAATTACAAGAATTCGAAGTAAACCGTCAAATATAGAAATCTTCAAACCTAAGCAAATCGGCGCGTAACCTTAGAAAAATCCCAAATATTAAATCAAAATTCACAAAATTTAAAGAACTGAAATTAAATTAAAAAAATGAAAACAAAATCAAACCTGAATTGTTGGAAGTCCACCAATCGAAGATTTGCGGATGAAATCACGCAACTGACCAAACGCAAACAACAATCCATAGTTGAAGTCGGTCGTAACGCAATCAAATACGAATCGTAATCATCTTTCTCGAATTGGTGACGGCGAACAGCACCTGGAACAGTGGCAGCGAACAGTAGCCCGCGAATAGTGGCGACGAACAACAGCCCGCGAACAAGGAACAACAACCCCGCGAACTACAACAACGCAAACAGTAGCGAACTAGATCAAAGCTTGGGAACATGCAAACAACAAGCAACAAACTGAAATTGAAGAGGAATTAGAGTAATTGGGAAGAAAATTGGGAAAATAGCTAGCGTTAGATGACTATGAAATTGGAGTTTGAGTTTTTGTATGAAATAAGGGTTTCATAACTGTAAGGAGTTTTCAGTTTCTTACTTTCTTTGTGTTGTTTTTTATATTTAATTTAATTTTATTGTTTCTTTTTTCCTGTTTTAGATGTAAAGCATCAAGTTTAGGTGGGGGTATATGCTACTGTGTTATTTTAGTTGTATTTGTGTATATTGTATTCAACAACTATTATGAGAATAAAAATAATATATATGACATTTTTAATAATAAGTTTAGTGACCCTTGTTAATTAGGGTGCAATAGTCAACTTTATTACGTCAAGACATTTTGTTAGACCGACACATTAACTTTAATGTGTTCCATATTACATTAGAATGGATGCATAGGTTATGTGTCTATTGTTGTAGTTACGTGGGACCGCAATAGGCTTTAGCTATCGTGTCGCACATATATCTTAGAACGACAATAACTTAATGCGTCACCATTATTTATTTGAAAGGGACACAATAGGTTTATGTGTCCCTTGTTTATTTATAGAGGACACCGATGCATTCACCTATCGCTCCCATATATGGGTTAGAAGCGACACAATAACTTTAGTTCGCTCTATTATCTTAGAGGAGTTAAATTAGTTTATGTGTCCCTGTTATTTAGAGGGAACACTCCTTAGAATTCAGCCTATCGTGTCCATATTATTATAAGGACACAATAATTTAGGCGTCGCATATTGATCTTGAGGGGACGCAGAAGGTGTGTAAAAAAATTCACATCCTATCGCTGTCCCATTATTATAAACGAAGGGACGCAATAGCTTATAGTTCGTCCCATATTTATACATGGGACACGATAGGGGGGTCACCTTAGGTGTTTTTGATAGCAGTGGATTCACATTCAACGTCAAATCTAGTTTCTCATCAGTTCATGGTTATTTGAAGAAAATTTTACTTGATTAATTTAGAATTGTATTTAACTTCGATATATTGTAAGATTCGTATACTTTTTCAATATATGAATTTTATCATTTTCTTTCAAAAAAAAAAAGAAATGCCCATGAGATGTACGGTATTTTAGATTAACAAAATCGATAGAAATTACTACTTGGTAATATAAGATTTTCTTATAGAGGTTATATGAAATTGTTATCATTTCTACATTTTCAAAAAAGCAAAGAATAAAATATTAAATGATTTATAACTATAGCTCACTAATTTTATCTGAAACAAAACTTGTGGATGAATAGATTTTAAAAGTAGAAGAATCGACGAAGTTCCAAAAAATATGAAAAGTCTACCGGAGTAATTATTTACATTTAAAAATACATTCTTTTTTCTTCCAATATTTACATCAGTGTTATGAAAAATACAATAAATAAAAACAATGATAAAAAATAGGAAATTCTACGATATCCCTCTAAAAACGTTTTCGCAATATACCCCGTTTAAAAAAAGTGTCATTAATATACCCCCACTTCATGTTTTGTTACACAAATAACCTTAATGCTTAATTTAATTTAATCATGGTTCATTTAATTATTTTTTGTTGTAAAAAAAAAATCACCACCACTAGACCGCACCACCACCCATCATTCACCCTACCACGACACCACCCACTCAACTGCAGCCCACACCCACCCCTCACCACCGCCGCCCAAAACCAACCCCTCGACCACCGCCGCCCAACACCAACCCCTCAGCCAAGCCTCGCGAACCACCCCCAAATCAGAACCCCATTGCGACATAATAAGAGCTTCCATAACCAGCATTCAAAACTGCCACCTGCCATAATCCCCATTATATATAGGCAAGCTAGACAGTATACTTATGATTACAACAAAAACTTGTAACAATAATGGAAGTGAAAGATCAAAAGAATGGCTTGATTTGCCGATAGTAAATCGCCAAACATGTGTAGAATATTTCCACTTCACAGCATAAACCAACAACCTTTTCTTTCAATTTCCAGAATTGCAAAACCATTTAAGAATCGAAGAATTAGGGTTTCGATTGTTGGCGGTGATTGGGGGTCGCGAGGTGTGCGAGGGCTAGGGTGTGTGAGTGGGTTGCAGGCCGAGTTGTGCGATTATGTTGTGAGGGCAAGGCGATTTGGGTGCGACATTGGGGTTCGAGTGTTGGCTGGTTGGGGATGGTGGTTGTTGTTGTATTTTTTTGTTATTTTGGCTTTTTATTTTTTATTAATTACCATGAAGTTTGCGTTAAGTTAACCATAAGTTATTTTGTGTAACCAAACTGAGTGTGGGGTTATTATGCACTTTTTTAAACGGGGTATATTGTGGAAAACGGTTTTTAAGGGGTATATCGTTAGAATTTCGCAAAAAATTATGTCTTATAAGAAAATACATAAATAATTTTTAAAAATTAATGGAATTGAGTTATGAAGCTTGAGAAATACTTTTTGAGAAATAAAACCATATCATGTTCGCATTGACTTTATATTTGGAAAACAATAAAAAAATTAAAAAACTAAAAAAACTCCAATGCACAGCCTTAGGCGAAAGTCATAATGGGTTGCTTTAAGTAGCATCTAATAGATAAGATGTTTTTGTATTCAACAAATAATGGACAGTGTTATAAATATAAATTATCTCTATTATATTAAGGAAGAGGGAGGAAAGTGTCTTCATATTAAAATCTTTATACCCTAAATGTAATTTTGAAAAAAAATATATAATGTTGTCTAAAATTACCCTTTGCTATTATGTGGATTAACGTGAAAATTTGCATTATTATGTAACTTAATTAGTGAAAAGATTTTTAACAATGAATTGAAGCATTATTGGTTTTATCTTTGAAATTCAATCATATTAAAAAAAAAAATTACCAATCGATAAATTTTTTACTAATTAGCTATAAAATTTTATTTTATACAGTTTTATAAATTTTCATAAGTCTAACACGCACGCGTGCACATAAAAAATTATATATATAGCCCTGAGGTTACATTAACATAAATTTACTTGTAAAATGGGAACAATTTATGGATTGTAAGACAGAGTACGACGATGTTTTTGAGTCAAAATATAAGCTATTCTACTTTTTGTTTCTATTTAAACTAGGATTATGTTAACATTTATAAATAATAATAAGGTGAGTGTGGAAATACATTATCATCTTCCCAAATGAGAAACGATGAGAGACGAGTTGATAGATTAAACTTATGTGCAATCACACTCAGACAAAAATTAGATGATGATGTATTAGTTTAGTTTTATTAAAGAAGTTTAAGAATATTGTATGGAAACTGATTAAACGAACTCGATCCCTTTTTATTGAGAGATATACGATAATGTTATTTATTAATTAGGTTGATGACTTGAATTGAAGAACAAGATTAGTGGATTTGCACCTTAATAGCTTATGAATAAATAAATCGATGAAAGATGTTCTAGTTTGTTTGCTTGACTTTTAAGAGAAGAATTGGAAAGTAAAAAATATGTATGGCTGGTTGTTAATTTATTAAATATTTGATTCCTCAGTTTTTTTTATGGTGATACTTTGTTTGATTAGTGTAGAGAGATGTGAGTTAATTGTAGTTGATATTTAAATCATTGTGCGGGGTGTCTAGCATTCTTAGCTATGTGTTTATTTTTCCGCTGCTTCATAATCAACACAACCTAAGATTTTGCATCAATTGTTTGCGCATTTTACTTTATTTTTCAATGGATAACATGAGCACGGTTTGAATTGCATGATAATAATGCATCAACTAATTATGTTTACAATACAATGTTAGCAACGAAATTAAAAAACAAGAATATATTACTCCGTAGTTTTCCTAATGAAGAAATGGGTTGAACGTTAACGAAAAAAAAGTTGTTTGATGGGAGTGAGGCTATCATGATGGTTCTTTCCTTAAGCCCTCACATATAGAAGTTAGTGAACTACGTAAGGAACATGGTGTTGTCACCAATTGGCGGATTCACTTTAGGCTTGTTCGATATTCTATCTTGTTACTATCAAGACGTTTGCATGAATTGTGAGACTTAAGTATGGAGTAGGAAATGAAGGCTATTGATCTGTTAAAAAGTCTATTTGTAAAACATATCTGTTACTCTGACAGTTGAGCATAAGAACAATCACCTTACAATAGTCTCTTCTAAGTACTAGGAGTATATGAAGTTAATGGTGGATTATGTGATGTTGAAATATGTCTCTCACATATGATATATGGCACATTTGATTGCAACTGGTAACCACTTAAAGGTTAAAGTACTTGAGTACTCTGAACTCTTTGAGGGCGAACCGCGGAAAAGTGTAACATTTGACTTATGTCATTCAACTCTAAAGCGACTCCACTTCATAGCAATACCAAACTTCACAATACTCAAACAACAAGTTATGTAACCTCTAGTGAGGGAGGCATTAATACAGACACTCTTGCCACTTCTAGGATCCATATGTCGACAATTTCATGAGTCTCATTGGTAGCTTGCCGGAGAATCGTATCATGGCGTGTCCTGTTTTGCGACTGTATGTACAGAGGAACATGTTTCACTAATCTTTGCGGTTCGTTAAGGTCTTAAGAATAACTTGTAAAGTTTGCCTCCTAAACCAAAGTCTCAAGTTAATGATTGACATAATTGCAGAGTTTCAAGTTCATTGCCATCGTATTGCAGTAGACCACAACACATGGAATCCAAGAATGCGAAGCAAGAGCGCGTAGTTCAAATAAATACCATCTACGATTCATGTACAAGTAACAAATAAGAAGCTTTTATTTGATAGATAAGATGTTGAATCAGGACATGATTAGTTAGCAACATTCTACAGAACAATTAAGCACATTACATTTGATATTTGTACAATTGAATCAAGAGAAATTTTAGAAATGATACAATGCCTAAACAAAATTGTGATTTTCAACAGGTATATTCTGTGATTGATGAAGCCCATTTCCATGTTGTGCAAAATGTAAATCTGTATAGGATTCTAAATGCACATCTCTGAGGGTCACGAATCCCATCTCAACAGCATGAAGAGATGGTTAGCTCAGAAGTACACGAAGAATAAAGCTTCTGGGCGAAGTAGCGTCCTCTACCTTGTACTAAGGACATGAAAGCGCTTCTGCAATATCAAATGGAGACAAACAAAATGTGAGAAATTGACAGTTCACCAACAGAGGTAAACAGTTACCCTGTTATATTAGAAGTGTAGGGTAAAACACAGGTTTGCGTTCAGAACCTGCAAGACTGCATACTTGCAACAAAACAAAGCTAGCCTAAGATGAAAATGTTTTCGCCTAGTATAATTCACAACATCTCAAGGAATCATAAACGTTCAGGAGCGCAGAAAAATTAAAGGTCTAGGAAATGCCTACCTTATGATTATGTGGATGGCATCCAAAAATCTAAGATTTTGGATACCTGTAACAAGAAGGTGTACGGTTAGCCACGGAGATAGGAAACATCTACCAAGGAGAATAAAGTACTTGTGACGACAATTGTCAAAATTTTGAAACGCTTTCACTAGTATTTGGATGGGGAGAATTGAAGGGACAAAATGAAAGGGAGGGCATCTCTCCCTTGTTGGAGTATGAATATGGAGAAGAAATGAAGTAACCATTTCTCTTCCTCTTCAAACGAACCAATCTCCAAAGCTAAAGAAATGAAATGCACTATGCAAGGCTATCTTTCCCTCCCCCTTCATTTTTCCATTCCCTCCCTTTCGCGTCTAGAGAAACAATAAACCGATGCAGATTATCACCAAAAATTGTGCAGAGAATGCGTTATAACCAGAGTTAGTAATGTGTTCATGTATCAGAACATACATGTAGAACGCGAATTCCAAGGAAGAAAAAACGGTAGACTCCACCAATAAGCCAGATAAGCCTACGACATGCATAGCAATCTAATCAACAAAAATAGTAATGCCATCAAAGGAATCCCAGATAGAAGGAATTAAATTCGCAATTGGACTTTATTACTCACCTTGTCAAACAAGGATGCCAAATCTCTCTCTTTTTTTAATTGTGGGATGAATAATTTTAAAAGTAGAAGACATCGGACGAAGTTCCAAAAAATATGAAAAGTCTACCGGAGTAAATTATTTACATTTATGAAGAAATACATTTTTTTTTTCTCAATTATTTACATCAGTGTTATGAAAATACAATAAATAAAACAATGAATAAAAAATTATGTCTTATAGAAAATACATAAATAAAGTTTCAAAAATTAATGGGGAATTGAAGCTATGAAGCTTGGGAAAATGATTTTGTATGAGAAATAAAACCATCATCATGTTCGCATTGACTTTATATCTGGGAAAAAAAATAAATAAAATAAAAAAAACTCCAATGCACAGCCTTAGGCAAAAAGTCATTAATGGATTTGCTTTAGTAGCATTATATAGATAGATTTTTTATTCAATAAATAATGGACAGTGTTAAATATATAATTATCTCCATTATATAAGGGAAGGGGGAGGAAGAAGGTGTCCCATATTAAAAGTCTTTTATACCCTTAATGAATTTTGTAAAAAATATATTAATGTGTCTAAATTACCCTTTTGCTTATTATGTGATTAAAAATGAAAATTGCATTTATTATGTAGTTTAATTAGTGAAAAGCTTTAAACAATGAATTGAAACATTTTATTACTAATTTTATTGGTTTTATCTTGAAATTCAAGTCATATTTAAAAAAAAATTACAACTCAATAAAATTTTATTACTAATTAGCTATAAACATTTTATTTTGATACACTTTATAAATTTTCATAAGCCTAAGCACGCATCGCGTGCACATAAAAATAGTATTATATATAGCCCTTGAGGTTATATTTAAACATTAAATTTACTTGTTAAAATGGAAACAATTTAGAAATTTAAGACAAAATTGCACATTTTTTGAGTCAATAAATGCTTGATTCTACTTTTTGTTTCTATTTTAAACTAGGGTTGTGTTTAACATTTTTATAAATAATTAATAAGGTGGAAATACATTGAAACTCTTCCCAAAAAACAGAAATACATTAGAATTAATACTTCATGTGCAATCACACTCAACAAAATTAGATGATGATGTATTAGTTTAGTTTTTATTTAAAGAAGTTTAAGAATATTGATGGAATGATTAACGAACTCGAGTCCTTTTTATTGGAGATTAAGATAATGTTAGTTAATTAATTAAGGTTGATGACTTGAATTGAAGAACAAGATTAGTGGATTTTGCACCTTATAATAGCTTAATGAATAAATAAAGGCGATGAAATGATGTTCTATTGTGTTTGCTTGACTTTTAAGTGAAGAATTGGAAAGTAAAAAATATGTATGGCTGGTTGTTAATTAATTTAAATATTTGGGATTTCCTGAGATTTTTTTTTTATTTATACTTTGTWTGATTAGGTAAAATGTGAGTTTAATTGTAGTTGAGATTTTAACATCATTTGCATTTTCTAGCATTCTTAGCTATGTGTTTACTTTTCCCTGCTTCATACATCATACACAACCTAGGATTTTGCATCAATTGTTTGCTGCATTATTACTATTTTTTCAATGGGATAACATGGAGCAGGTGGCCGGTGTTATGGATGAATGATAGAATGAAATAATTGCACAACTAATTAATGTTTACATCAAATGTAGCAACTAAATTAAAAACAAAAATATTACTCCGTGTTCCTAATGAAAATGTCTAAACTTTAAACGAAACAATCCCATAAGTACGCCACTGAGCGAGACCTTATCGGAGGCAGTTTCTAACCTTGGCCCTTCCAACACCTCAAAATAGATAGCGATTACATTGCTACCACATGACTATCAACATATCATAGAGGCCCAAAACAACACATTACATTTCACACCTCATATACGCGAATTATTCCTCCGACGTAAAAGTTTATTCATACTTCCTAAACCTCAGTTCCTCTTCTCAAGTACTAAGAGGATAAAATAAGCTATTGATCCATTAAAATCTATTTGAAAACATATCTTTACTTGAATTTAAGCATAAGACAATCACCTAACAAGTCCTCTAAAGTATACGGAGTAAGAATGTATTATGTATTAATTGATCTCTCACATATGATAATGCAACATTTATGTGCAATGGTACACTTAAATAAATACTGATACTCTAACTCTTTTAGTCGAAACCGCAAATTAAACAATTACTATTCTTCATTAAGGACTCCCACTTCATAGGCAATACAACCCTTACAAACCTCTGCCCAGAACTTAACAAAATCAATTTTAAAGCGAGGATCCATCATCTCACCTAGAGAATCAAAATCGTCTCCGAGAATAACGAACAACAGAAAGCACTACTTTGCCACTCAGAGCTCGGACATTATCCAGCTCTGAGACCCGTCACAATCTTATAGAGTAATGTATTCCTCAACCGTCATGCTATAGGGGCACATGGTGTCCTTTCTTCATACCCCAACCTGCCCCTGTACTTATCGACCTACCTGAGCCCCTCCCCCATACTCTATAGCTCTGCAGGGATACCTCACTCTTAATGCTCTATAAGTAGCGAATAAACTTGTAAAGGTTTAATCAACTCCATCGATATATCATATTTACAAATCCAAACGCTGATCAACTTATATCACGAATATAGTATACTTCTATCCTTAACCACAGCATACCTTCATAATCCAAGAATGCAGCAAACGTATCAAATAATACCATCTACGATTATGTATAGAACAAATAAGAGTTTATATAATAATTGGTATCAAATTATTAGGCAAACATCTCAATACACAGAATAAAAATTATCCATTACATTTATATTACAAATCAGAAAAATTTTAAATACAACCAAACAATGTATTTCAATATCCTTATATACCATTCCAATGCAAAATGTTAACATCGAGCTGCTGCAGAGTAGACAATTTGTGTCTATCGCTAAGTAATACTTGCAGGGCATTCTGACCAAGCACCATGTGTTTTAATACCACTACCCCTTTTAATATCAACAGGGAACTTATACTGCCTAATATAGTACAGTGACACTGCTCAATTCTCTCACCATTATGTTTTCTCCTATCCTGTTTGATAGTGCAAAGACGCTTCTCCTCTATTTTTTCTCTTAGAGTATACAAAAGAGTCTTGTAGCGAGATGCACCTAGTTCATAGCTTTACCGTCACAGAAGCTTTATTCTGTCGGGTTAACTTCTGAGCTACACATATTCTTCATGCTTGTGTTGCGGGATGCGATGCTAGACCCTCAAAGCGTCTGATATCAAGGTGGAGACAACAATAATGTGGATCATTTCACACCTGATGAGCCCTCAGAGAGTATAGGGCGAACTTTTTTAGTAATATCACTAAAAAACAACTATGTTTATCTTATTTATCGTGTCACAATAATGGAATGTTAATGGTCTTCATCAATCAGGATTGAAACTATTATCTGTTGAATATCAATCATCAAATTTTGTTTTCGCACTTGTAAATTATTTTTCATTCCTTTCTAAAATTTCTCTATTGATTCAATTGTACAATATTCTGCAAAATGCTATATGTAAAGATTAATATATTGTCAAAATTCTGGTGAATTACCCCGTTCTACATTATGCTTTAGCGTGCTACACACTAATCATGTACCTATTGACTATTTTCAACTAGTTGTTATTTTATCTATAGTCACACTGAAAAAAAAGCATATTTATAAAATTCAGATATACATGTGTTACTTTAATGCAATATCTGAAATAATTACTCATATTTTGAGATGTTTATTTTTTATATATTGAACTAATCAAGCGCTCACTAGTACTTCTTTTATCAATTTCATGTTTAGTAAATTCAGTATTGATTTGTATTTGTACTTATTAATAATTTAATTAGGTATTTAACTTATAACAAAAATTGCACTTCGATTAGGCCATGGACTTTATGCGATAGTTATTCCTTGCTACATATCTTAGCAACAGAACATATTAAGCCTTTTTTATGTATATGCACTTTTTTTCACTGGGAACTTGTTTTTATCTGGATACAATAGTATAGGTCACACCAAATCCGCTCTTACAAGTAACTAATAATACTCCTACGACCTTTAACGAGTATGCCGTCAAGGCATGTAGTGAAATAACACATTTATCTCCTCAAAAGTCCCATGCATCATGCGCACTCGCAAATACACAGGTGTGATACCGCCTGGATCGACTCCTAATATTTAACGATTTATATCCTGCAAAAGACTCCAATACAGATGTTGGACAGAGCCTATTGACGAAATTGTTCTGACATGCGAGCATGGATACCACGTTGATCTTAGGACTCTTTAGATATTTAAAGAGAATCCAATGTTGGCATAGCAGATTTTTACTTATTCTGTACTATGCTCTCCACTCACTATATTTGTCACTATAATATACCATTGACAACTTTGATCCACGTTGATAGATATGTGTCGTCAATCTTGGTACCATTGCCCTCTTTTTATGAAAATTAAGTCAGTGAGTTTTATACATAATCTTTATAGTAGTGTACTATATCAATTACATCAATCCAGTCTACACCAAATTTGTTTATTACACATATCTCATTTTTTTCGTTCTTGAGTTAATCTTTTGCCCCTCAAAATGAGATGTGCTTTCAGAAATTTGAAAACTAACTTCACCGTTATTACGGTTATAGCGTGTTCTGCGCTTAGCACGCCTCGCGGTTGAGATACAGTCGTGCACATCAAATGTTCGCACTTATATCATATGTGAAGAATCATATTTCACAATCACATAATCCCACAACTTCATATACTTTCACGTATACTTATAGAAGAGGACATTGTTAGGTGCGCACTGTCGTCGACTCTTATGCTTACACTACTTTCAAGTAACACATATGCTTTTACAAATAGACCCTTTTTACGCGTACATATCAATAGCATCGATCATTTTTGCTGCTACGTCCCTCTTGTAGCCCATCTCAACCGCTGAGCGCTATTGGTGTTATCTTCGACAATTCCACATGTCAAACGGTTTGTGATTCCTGACACACCGAGACTCTAAACTACTCGAACCACGTCACAATAAAGGTTGATTCACGAACTCCGCCCGAAGACCGTATTTTAGTTGTGCCAAATTAAGTGTACACACCCCACATCTACTTGATCCCAATGGATTACACACCAGTCTAGTTGCGACTAATCTCATATTATGTGAGGTGGGGACATTTAGAAAAACCCTTGACTGACTATATTACAAATCCTCATGTTCAATCAAACACATTCTTTCCCGATCGTGTCGCATCTAGATCTCAACCCATTCTTTTCTTGGAAATACGAGTCATAGTCATTCTATTTCTTAAGTTTTCCATTCTATTCCGATTATTGAATGACATAACTTACATTTTTTTATTTTCTTTGCTTAACCATTTGTATGAAATCATTAATTAGTGATGCATTAGACTCTATTTTAGAGTCAGCTTCACATCCACTCACCAGAAACACATTACTACGCCAACGTGTGTGTCTCCAATGTCGTTATTATGCACAAGAACTACTATCTACACCCCTATAAAGAATAAGAAGGGACCCACTTAATTGCCAGATTTTAATTACGACTGCAGTTACAAACAATCTGAATGTGACCATAATTACCAAATACGTTGGTTGTGGTATAATGATATAATGCCTAGAGTGTAAATAGTTAAAACAACAGTATCTAAGCACTATAAATATTGCTCCGTCTTTGTTAGCAAAAATTAGCATAATAACTATAATGAATACAAGCATAATATTACACATTGCGAAAGACTTATTAAACATATCTAAAAAACAATACATACTAACATTCCTATATCATACCTCAATTCAAACAAAAAGTTAAATAACCAAAAAATACTAAGCTACAAAGAGAAGGCAAATAATCCTATTAACGTTTTTAAATTAATTAACTAGAAAACCAACGCCAAGTCAAAAATTTTTACTACAACCATCATTCCTTGCGTCCTACTGATAAACTTTATATAAAAAAAGTGCACAAACCAAACCAAAAAACACATAGATTATATTAAAAAACGTAAGACACAAATCATGAATCTCATCGCCCCGTTCTTTATGATATATTCAATTTAAAGTACCTATAAGGATAATAATATCGGTGCTCAAATTGACAAATAAGATTCACATATTCATAAATGAAATTATTCATATATATACAAGTCAAAGTAACAAATGAACAACAAAATCAGTTATATATACACTAAAACGTACTTAATTGACTAACTTAACATCATTTCCACAAATATTATAAAGTACTCGTAAAAGTTTAAATCATGAGTTTTACTCTCACTTAGAGTATTTGATTTTAACTAGATCGAAATACTACTACTTATCTTTAATTTAGAAATAAATAGAAAAAACAGGTAAAAGTATTTTAATGCTGAGTAATTAACAACATAAAAATACAAATACATCATCTTATATTTTTGCGTTTTTTGAAATCGAACCAGTTGTAGTAATCGATGCTTTGAACTAGATAGACTGAATAGCATCTTTTGAAGTGGATTGAGAAAGTTATTAGATTCCCAAGAAATACAGCAATAGTTTCTGTAATTATTTCTAAGAGAAGAGGAATAGACGGTGTCAATGGAAGTTACACATGTATTCTCGAGCCTTTATTATTATTTATAAAATGTTAAAAATAAAATCCTAGTTTAAAATAAGGAAACAAAATTAGATAGTGAATCGATGTCTAAGATTTATTGACTCATAGAGACAAGGCAGCATCGTTAATGTAATTTTGAGATCTTTAAAATCCACTCAAATTGTTATCGCATTGGAAAATTACTTAACACGAGTAGAAAAAATTTACAATGTTCCTACATATATATACACATATCTAACCTGCTAGCGAGATGCATACCGCATGCCTGCTAATATACGCAGTATGAATACTTAGTTTTTTTTGTTTCTCAGTGTGGTATACTACGCGCATAGCGGCACTCTGCTATTGACTTACGTCCACTATGCCTATCGTTTGACATAAATATTTATTTATATATTCCAAATTCGAAAAATAAGAAATGTATTTTATTATTCCTCCCATTATTAATTTATATTATTTCATGATTTTGTCATTCGATTGTATGTATAATTTTTCGACTTTTTTTAAAATCCACCTAGATGACACTGCCAATATTCACATCGTATAAAAACCCAACATAAAAGCTTTCCAATTACAATTGTTTATAACTTTCTAGTTCAGATCTAATTACAGTTAGCTTAATTTCTCAAATGCCAATTTCGACGTTATTGCGTTTTTCCATTTGTGTATTTTGTATTTTTTTATTCTGCGCTAAATATAAAAAAGCTCTATCATAAAAAATCGTAGAAAAATGTAGAAAATAAATCAGTTAATGTGATAGACACAAAATATTCTATAAATATATATCTAGCCCTATAAAGAAAAATTACAAAAGTTGTAAGTGAAGATAAGTATTCAAAATAGTATCTGGAATTTATATGAAGAGTACACCCAAATATATACTTCATACTCTTTCAAAAAATATCTCTCCTAAAAATAGAAAATAAGAAAAACCTTAAAAATAAGAATAAAATAGAATTATATAAATTTAATATAAGAAATAAAATATTTTTTGCCACCTACATTATATGTCGCTTATTTATACTTCTATAGTGTTTGCCGAAGATAATAAACATCACGTATTAAATACCTACACTTTTATTTATGCGAGTTCAAAGCATTTATTATATAGCAGTCAACATCAAAGAGACCCGACGAGACCACCCGTATAGTTTATACATACACTTGTCATGTCTACTTACTTGGCTTGGGGTGAGGAACCATTTAGGAGGTTTTTTTAGTGTTTGTTTTATTATCATGATAGCTCTCTACTTTTCCACTTTACTCACCGTTGAAGAAATATACCTCATATCTTCAGGTTAATGACGCAAGAACGTCCAAAGTATTCGGATTCTTGGATGGGTTACTTGAGAACAATTCTCACAAGTTTACAAAATATTTTTTTCTGTCTCAACCAAGCTGTTACGTTCACTCCATTCTTCCGCCATTAATTTTTAAACTTTATTTGGTACTTCATTGCAAATACAATTTTAGTATAGTAAAGATCTATATCACTTATTATCTCTGGTGTTCCCGTAAAGCGTTCTGAGGTTGCTCATTGAAGAAATCTTTTCTACTGAACGAGAAATTCCAAAACCCGAAAAGTGATGCTACTCCCTCTATTGAACACACGAGAATGATTCCTAAAATCCCTCAAGCAATGCACAATATTACCCTATCAATTTCCTTCAGTTTAAAAAGTATTGTTAGCGGGAGAAATGTCCAAGACCCAAGATGTCTGAGAACTTTTCTCCATATATTACTGCTAGCGGCCCAACACATCATGAATATGTTACACCAAGACCGAAGTAAATCTGCCTTGTAATGCGGAGATCTAACTTGTTATACGCAGAGAGCTCTGAAAGATTCCAAGGACCCGAAGATATGAGCAGAATAAATTCTTTAGCGCGAAAGATTTCCAAGACCCGAAAGATGTTCTTTATGTATTTCAATTAAGTATATTTAAAAGAAGAGTGAAAGAAGCACACAAAAAAAACTCATTAAAACAAACACAGCAAAGACAATGGTTAGGATCCGACTCATCCCCATTCCACATGCTCCACCGACCACCTTCGCAAACCCCAGACAAATCTCGCTATCGCTACCACATCCTGCCTCCACAACCCCCTAATCGACACAAGCCATCGCAGAGCACGCATTGCTGCTTGAAACCCCCATGCGTCACCTAGCACCCATTATGTCTGTACCGGCCTGCAATAACGTCTCACAACCCAGAACGCAGTTTCCTGCGCCCTCCCAACAATATTCCGCTTCAACGTCGAAACCCGTGGAAGATATATCTGTTACGATCCCTCACTTGCAGAATGGGTATTTTTCAATTCGGTTGCGGGAGAGAAATGTAGAAAGAGATTCCAGAGACTCCGATGAGTTGTTGTGTAAATAGGCCTGTTTGTTTTTGAAAAGAGGATGCCGACCACACTTTACTGGAGTCTTGAATGAGGGGGGCGGTTGTACACACTGAGATAATCTCCGTTTCAGACGGTGATAAGAGTCAATAATATTCTTGATTACTGCGACTCGATAGCAACTTTCAAGACAATTGCTCCCAACCTTTCTAGTTGACTCCCTTTTTGCTCCGACCCTCTCATTTATTGTTCATAGTTTTTGTTAATCATAAGTATTACTGTGCTAGCTCCTATATGATTACTCAAAAAAAGTTTGTAATGTTTTACCATTGGCAGGTTACCGCGCCCCATGCGGTTTTATGCCCTTGGATAGGCCTGGTATCCTCAGCTGCTTTTCTCCCTACGCTGACCTTGCTTTTCAAGAGAAAATGAGGTGATGGATACCTTCGAAGCGCCTCGTTCCTCGAGGTAGCTCTTTCCCTACGGCTGACCTTAGCTTTTTCGGGAAAAAGAAATGATGTAATCCTTCCTGCGGACTGAACCTTGGCTTCGGCAAGAAGTAATCATAGTGCCGTTTCGAGCGCCGTGCGTTCCTTTTCGGACAGATAGTTTCTCTCGCCTTGCACTGGGCGTTGAGATACACGTGGCACTGTGCGTCTACTCGGTTGAAGTTGTGATGTACAGCCTTCTATGCCTCGCACAAGTGCTACTTGGCGTTTTGCGGGAGACATTAATGTAAAAGTTCCTCGGCAAGCGCCTCGTTCTTCGAATTCGCTCTACGTTGAATCCTGTGGCGTTTGCGGGAGGTCGTCTTTGTAGCCAAACAGTCCGGTTCGCGATGGCTGTGGCTGGCGTTTGGTTTTGGCGGCGGGCTATATCGATAACTGCCTATAGCTATGAGTGATCTGCATATAGATCCTTCGAAAAGAGGTCTCTTGGGGTTTCTCTGTTAAGTTAGGCACCCTTCCCTACGGCGTGACCTCGGCTTTTCGCGAAAAGGATGTTACGATGAATGGTTGTGTCAACAATCCGATTTTCTTGTCAAAAATGCGTATGAATCTGCTTTGATAGCTGTCTGAGCAGGCACTGTCATTAAGATGCCCTAACCTCGTGTTGAGGTGGGTCCTGCTGCAAAGTGTATGTGTGCAAAGGTGTAATGTGAGTGGTCTTGGTGCTTAGCTTGGAAGTGTATATCATGATATAAGTGTTTGATGATGTTGCCAATGCGCATATGATGTATGAAGTGTTTCAAGCTATATGTGGTTAATGCAAGTCTATTTTAGATTCTAATGCATGAGATGACCAGGAAATGGACTAATGTAAGATGCTGTTAGATTGCG